>JAQGDG010000282.1:0-206602 GCA_029844215.1 Przewalskia tangutica
CTATATATTCAAGCAATCATGTGTTCCAATTCTGATAGGAGCAGATAGTACCTGCGATAAGCCAGTAGTATCCTAGTTTAAATGTCGATCACGAGCAATCGTTTAGCTCAAACTCATGTGCTTTCGACCGCTCCAAACTACAGCAAGTTCTAACCAACCACCTACACAATACTAAGTAAATTATGGAGATTTCCACTAGGAGTTTCGGTTTTGTAGTACGTGAAGTATAATAGTATTTCAGGCTTTTTAGTATAGGTATAACCTTATAATACAGCAAGGTATATGCTAGCTAAGGTAATTTGGGCGTTATAGCAATCTGCACTGAGGTATTTACACACCGCGAGGGGGTGCCTCGTGAGAACACCCGAGGTAGGGGGTGTGCTCTCGTGACCGAAGGCCAACTAGGAGGGAAAGTACCCTGCAAAGCGGCTGGAGCTTTCGAAAAGGAGGGGCTGGCGGCTAGAGCCGCGAGAAGGGAGGAAAGCTTTTCAAGACTTGGTGATTTTTGGAATGGATGAAGTGCTTCAAGCTTAGGGGAAATTGTTATAGCAAAACCAAAGACTGACGATGGCGAGATCCAAAAGCGTGTGCAAGGTAAGTCTGAGGCCGAGATCAAGCCATGTAACGTACTAACCTATACTCCACAAAACACTCCATAAAACAAAGCCGCAAAGCAAACCGCGATTCGAGCCATAAAGTGGTCCATTTTCGGCCAAAGGGTTGCACTTCCCTTTGCTTCGATGTGAGGTGACACATATCACCACTCCGTTGAATCTGAAATGTTTAAATCTCTAGGAAAAATCCATAAAAATTAAAAATGACATGGCCAAAATTCCCTACGAAAATTTTGTAAGCGTTTAGTCGAGAAAAGCGACTCCAAAAGCGAATTATTTGTGAACAAAATTAATTAAACTGACCTTGGTCTGATTTCAAATTTTCACGTCGTCCTTGCGTACATACTCTCTGGAAATCTGAGGTGTATAACATTTCTCCCTCGCGAGAAACATTCGTCGAATGTTCCTTCAGAATCTCAGAAACAAGCTGGCGATGCGATGTATGATGCTTCGCTGCTATGCCCTGCGAACAAGCGCGACACCTTACGTCGGCGCGAAACACCAGCGCGAGAGTGCTTACATCCAGTTCGGCGGGAAGCGTATCAGCATCGCGACGGCGATGCAGCACCTTTGTCCCACTTTGCACGAGGCATCAGCGACCTCGGCGGCCCACTGACGAAGTCTGCGTGCGTCACGATCGGAAAAATTGTCGCCTGCTTCGAACCCCCTGCTGCGTTACGTGCTGCGTCGATTATCAAACTTCGGGATTACTATCTACAACGGGAAATTCATCGTTGGTAGAACACTTTCTGGATGGATTTAGATGCTTTCCCGATCATAACAATGCGAAAAGCCGGACGTCTTGCCTCCTGGTCGGTTAACGGCAAAGCTAACGTGGCGACACGGCCTGTTGCTTCGCATGAACTCAAAAAGGCCCAAGTAACTCGGGCTAAGTTTCTACAATATTCAAACTCATCACATGACGGTGGTGTCTGAAGAAAACGTGATCGTAGTGGCTTTGACGAACTACCGGTATTAAATCAGCGCAGGTCTCATATACGATTTATGCGACCACGCAAGGAGCTTAACTTCCTAAATGAACATATGCACTATCGCGATCTGCTTCCGGAACAAAGCTGAACCATTTATACGAATCTTGCCAACGTCGAACCAATCGTGAAGCAATTTACGCTCACTTCCACCGAGCTTTTAAAAAAAAAGCGACATCAGAACAACGAAATGGCGCTTAAGCAACCTTCCTCCACGAGGCAACCAATCCACAGCGACTATCCACGAAATCAAACAGCGGCAGAAGCGAATCTCGGTCCCGAGACTACTTTTGAGTTCTGCTGCAGTAACACATGCTTGGTAAAACTTGGGGAAACAAAAGCGGTAATGTAACACGGGCTCGTTTATCTGTAATGCCATAAGGTGAAAGGTAGGCACCGGAGTGCAGCCTGCGACTTTCGGATTAACTTTCGACACAGCGAAAGTAAGCGGTCTGGCCAGAAGAACGCGATGGTACGCCCCGTCGGCCGACAGCGGTCGACGACTGCAATGAACTCGTCATCTGTTTGGTTAACTAAAAAGCTTTGGGCACTAACACGCCGCGGCCACTAACAACAGTAGGACCGCGCGCGGCGACCCGCGCACTGAAACTCACTGCGGGTTGACGCGGCGGAGACCTCGGCAACCGACCGGTGATCGCCACTGATACTAGCTCCGTCGGAACAATCTTACTAATCACGTTTGAAAACCCTAAGCGGTGTAGCAGGCTCATTACCCTCTTTCGTTCCACTGGCTACTGGGATTTATCGAACTTGTAACTCAGCGTGCTGTACACTTGCTCCCAGTAAGGAGTCAAGCATAACACTCACACCTTTTCTCGAGATGGCTTTTCGCCTCTGGGTCTCACAGGTAAAAAGCTCTAGGCTCGCACCTACTCATCCCAATCTTACTCAGGACGCAACTTGCTGATCTAATCAGTGCGACTAACAACCTGCCTTTAGCCAGGAACATAGCCCAATGGGTATACTCGCTTATCTACTTAAAACAAAACTCTAGAGGGTTAAAAGATATATCTATATCTCTTTCTGCTTGCTCCGCCCATGATCGTTCTGATCAGAACCTTGCCAGTGATGCTTGCCGTGAGGGCCAGCAAACTGGCAGATCCTGGTAGAGGCTAGAGATCTCTCACTACAAGGACGCTTTCTTGACACGGACCACGATGGTCGCCGATCTGACAAGTACCCGACTAAAGGCGACATTCCGGGATGGCGTGCAGCCGTCTGTAATGACGGAAGCCACGGAGTTACGACGGCTCATGCCGAGCGTCGCGAAATCCATTGGAAGAGGCGGCTCTGCTGTTTGGTGGATGTGCATAATCAAATCGCTTTTGGGGTGACTCGCCTCGAAAGTTACCAAAAAGACGCTTCTTTGCTCACCTGCAGCCTGCTTCTGGCTTGTCCTTGGTTAACTTGCGTCGATCTCTCGTTTCGGCTGCTTTGCTGCGGCGTATGGCCGATGCGAGGCCATGCTCGGCGAGCCTAAGCGAAGGATTTCTCTTTACGCCTGACGCTTTGCTTGCATATAGGTAGTCATCAAGAACTCGCGATACATCGGTATCTCTCACGGTAGCCAAATCCGTAGCTAATAGTAACGAGGCGACTACTTTACGATCATAATACCCAGTTCTGGTAGCATTGGGCCGAAGGTTCAAATATCATGGCCGCGATAGGCTAAACTGGTAGCGTAGCCGTGCTAAACTCTGCTGGAAAGCTAGTGGCGTCGCGAAATCCCCCGAATGGTAAACACTACCACTGAGTAAAGATTGGGCAGTACCTAAAGCTGACCCACTTCTGTGCCTTTCGCGACTCCATAGCCATTTGCACGCCTCACAGGCACGGGTTTGCCTGCGTGGGCATGCGATAAGGAAAGAAATGCGTTCGGAGAGGATCGACTTACAACCTGGCTACAAAGAAGGCACGATCTCGAGTGAGAAAGAATAGAAACGATCTACTAAATATCCACATAGCCTCTCGATTATTGGTGTGGTGCCTGACCGCGCGCGATGTCCGAACTGCCCCGGATCACGATGCATGCCAGACACTACCGAGATTAAGCACACTCACGATGCCACTTTATCACGGCCCGGCGGGCGTATTTGGTCGCCTCCGGAGCACCACAGTGACCTGCAACATCAGATGTAATGTGGAACATAAAAATACATCGTAAACCAATAGAGAAGTAAAGCGATGTCGAGGAAAACTTGCCTTCGGCATATATAAATAACAACTTTACAAATGAGCAGTTTAATCCTTTTTACAAACCTGACACTTGGTGATGCTACTGGACACTCTAAAATGATATGAGCATGATGGCGGGGCGGGGCCCGCGAACCACGAAAATGTAACTTTCAGCGAGGACTATACCATTGATAAGCCTCGGAAGCGGAGCTTCCACAAGTATTGGCTTGTGACCACGAGAGCTAGGATCAGCGGCAGCTGAATTGTGTACCTCGACATACTTGGCGTGAGCAGCGGCCCGAAAAGGAGAATTCGATTACTGCTTAGTCCCCAAGAGTATGTGAAACAAAAAAATCACGTAAATGAAATCATAATAGTCTATAAGCGGGAGGCATGTATGATAGCAAACTGATTTTACTGATAACTAAGCGGTCATGATCAGTCGAGGACTCGCCGCCTGCCAGTCATCCTGAAAGAGAACATGCCAGTGGAGTCTCGCGCGCCATGGCGTCGATCGTGCAGTAGGACCACGTTATCATCGCCGGTGATTTATGATATAAAGTTCGAGGAACACCTGTGAACACGAGTCCCACACTTGTCACCGCTTAATAACAGTCTACGAGTGAGGGTAAATGCGAAGCGTAATGCCAAACTTGCTAACACCAGCA
The DNA here is from genome assembly GCA_029844215.1 of Przewalskia tangutica. Taxonomy (NCBI): domain Eukaryota; kingdom Viridiplantae; phylum Streptophyta; class Magnoliopsida; order Solanales; family Solanaceae; genus Przewalskia; species Przewalskia tangutica. The sequence continues at coordinate 4,468 of JAQGDG010000282.1, forward strand.
GTACCCGACGGAGTCATGAAGCTGTATCCATAAGATGCGCCGTCTGTGCAAGTCGGTCGCGGCTGATCAAAAGGCGGCACGACTTTTGCCAGCGATTATCTAATGTCTGGCGTCTAGTCACCGGAACTTCCGCTGACTCGCGCCAGAGCGATCATCCGGCCCAGCGTAGAGTATCCGTCGCATCGGTAGCTACTCCCAGGCGTCGTCCACGGACTTTCGAGTCGCTTGTAGCGCATGAGGGCCGCGTGCACCCATAAAAAGCCTGCGCCAAACCAACTGGAACTCTCATTAGCTCCTCATGTAGCCCCGGAGACCGCGTAGAGGTATTCTCGAATCATGGTCCCAGGCCTTTGAGTCTACCCAGCATCGGAGCGGCTTAACCCGGGAATCATCTCGAGATGAGTGATGTAAAATATTAACCATGCAGCGACTTATCGTTAGCAGCGCCGCCCCAGCAAAGAACATACAGCTACACAGCGTCCCAGATACTAACCGCCCAACATTGCGTAGCATCCTAACACGTTTACTTATCAAGCGACAAGAAAGTATTGCAGAGGCTATCACCAGAAACCAATACAATCAGTTGTTCCTGCGAGAATTACGCCCTGTACACTATATGATTAACAAGATCGGGTTCTTATCCACGAAGTACTTACATTACATTAACTCTTTAAAGATACGTTACTTTGCGCAAAAGTCACGCACAATGCAAGTAGTATCTGAAAATAGGTGATTATCTTTTTTAAAGGTAAATCAATTACTTACCTTTGTAAAATCAAGTAGCAGCATTCTTTCGATGTTCAAGTTTGCACAATTTCGATGTTGACTTTGCCTAATTTCGATGTTTCAAGTTTCTCGTTTAGAAACGGTTTCGTAGTTTAATTAGTCTTATTCATTTAAAGAATATAATTCTCCTTTAAACAATCACCTGGCAGAAACCTAAGCCTCTTATGTATGTGGTAGTAGGATATTCTTATTTATAACAATCTTATTACTGTGACAATGATCACAAAATATCTATTTGTCTGCATCTAAATGCAGAGCACATGCGGATGGAGGTTTCCTCTTGGTTTTATTAGTCTTAATTGAGTCAAACTTGTTCCTTTTATTAACGCAATTGCGATTGGTTTGTCGTCTGGCGTTACGATTTCCGAAATGTGATACAAAACGATACTTAAAATAGTTATACCTAAGCTTCCGTAAAGCTAGTATATTTCTTAAGTTTTCAAAAAAACCAAGTATTATTCTTCTTTCAAATGATTCAAAGAAATGTTTTGAAATCTTTAAGTTCTTTATTAACACATAACAATGGCGATTTATAGTTCAAATCGATTTACCTTTTAAAACCACGTGTATTTTCTTAGAGCGTAAAGGTACATTATGGCCTGTGACTTCCCGTAAATGAAAGCCGGTTATATAACTTTTATGTTTTAAATCATTCCCGAACCACATTTGTATGCATCGTATGCAGTCTTACCTGTACTACATAGATTCATGCATATAAATGCTAGAAGAGAGAAGATAGGAAGAGGTTGTTGGCGTACATGCCATGACAAGTATCATTAATAATGGCAGCTCGAAATACTTCAGCGGTATCGGCTACTCGGCAAGCCACGTGGTCGCGGCCCTCTGCGTAAATCGTGACCTATAAGGCCCGCAGCGCTTATTAACATTTAGATCAAGCCCATCGTAGAACGACCTACAGAAAATTAGCGTGCACCTCCCCAGCGACCGACCGGCGTAAACTCCTCTCTCTATCGAGTGCGGCTGCCCAAAACTTTACGAGAAGGGGTTATACACGTCTAACACACTAGCTTGGTACAATTCTGTTTCATACGGTACTCTTGCAAATTCTCTGCTGTCTGACCGTGCAGTATGTAATTCTGATTCCTGATTACTCTTCTTAACAGAATTCGAGGCTTAAGTCGCGTAGAGAACATTGCGTAGTATTGTCGAGTTACATTATATGGTATCTTGACTATATATTGAGCAACGATCATGTAATTTTCAATTGATAGAGAACGAATAATTACCTCGATAAGCCCATAATTATCTAGTTTAAATGTCGATCTGAGCAATCGTTTAGCTCGACTCATGGCTCGACAGCGGCTCCAGCCACCGCTAGAAGTTACTATCCAACCTGCAAGATACCCATTGTTATGGAGATTTCCACTGAGGGTTTCGGTTTTGTATTTGCAGCCAGGAAATATAATAGTATTTACAGGCACCGTATAGGTATAACCATATAATACAACAAGGTATATGGCTAAGGTAATTTGGGCATTATAACGATACTTTTTTTGATGTTCTACCACCTTGCGAGGGGGTGCCTCAGAGAACACCCAGTGAGTAGGGGGTGTGCTACCGGCCGAGGCAGCTAGGAGGGAAGGAGAAAGTGCCTCTCGGCCGTTAGGCCTCACGAAAGGAGGGCTGCGGCTAGAAATGCACCTGAAAGGAGAGGCTTTGAGAGACTTGGTGATTTTGGAATGGATGAAGTCTTGAGCTTAGGGTATGGCCTGCGCCAAAACCAAAGACCTGACCGATGGCGAGATCAGATTAATACGTGTGCAAGGCAAGTGCAGGCGAGATCAAGCCATGTGCCGCACCTAACCTTACTGCTCCACCAGAAACACTCCATGAGCAAACAAGGCCTGAAACAAAGGCCTGATTGAAGGCCGTAGAGTGGTCCGTTTCGGCCCGAGGTTGCGCTTCGCACTCGATGTGAGGTGGCTGCACGTGTCGCACCTCCCGTTGGTCCAAAATGTCTTCCGTCTCACCGGAAAAATCCGCGAAAAATTAAAAATGACATAGCGGAAATTCCCCTCCCGAAGAAGGCTGTGAAAAGCGTTTATTCGAATGAAGCGACTCAAAGCGGGTGTTGTGAACAAAATTAATTCGGCGAAGCCTTAGTACAAGTCTGATTTCAAATTTTCTCACGTCGTCGCTGCGATAAACCTGCGGAAATCACACGGTGCCATGCACGCGGCTCGTGGCGCATGCCCCGAGTGCACGGTGTGAAGACATGTCATGATGCTGACAATTGATGCCAATGCCCGTACGTGCCGGAATTACTGCGCCGGTGTGAGCACGTCCGTGGCGTTGAGCGATAATATCTTTGGGTGATCAACCACGCGTGGCCACGTACTTGCCCGGAATTCTACCTCGGTGAGACGTGTCCATGTAACCACGATAACCAATATATCGGGTAATCAACCTGCCGCGGCGCGTACGTACCCGGAATTCTACCTCGGTGTAGACGTGCGGTATGGCGTGACCATGTGAAGGCGATGATAATCCAAAATGGAAACATCAAGGTGGAATTCTCAGTGCAGTGCCCGGATGCCGTCGAAGTACGGTTCCACCGACAAGTCAGCGGGAAGCCCCCATCGAGGCGGTAACGCAAATACAACGCCATGCGACAAGGAAAGGCTGTCGTCACAAGCATAGGCCGTGAGTTTCACCTGCTTCGAAAGTACTTTCCACGTAGAGTCACCTGATGCGTGGTATATAAAAATGAAATTATTTATCTTTTTAAGTAAACCAAAATGCTTCCGCTTTGCAAAAATCAAGTAACAGCGTTATTTCCAAACATTAAGTTGGCACTAATTTCAAATCTTTCAAGTTTCTCATTTAGAAAGGTTTATAACTTTCGTAGTCTTAATCCTTGCTAAAACAATTGGTAACTATATTTCTTATATGTGGCGTTTATTCTTGTTTATAACGATCTTATTCAATGACACGTGATCTAGAAAATGTAATATCATTTTGTCGTCTTAAAATGCTAGCATGTTTAGAGATGGAGGTTTCTAGTTTTAATACAATAACCGTCATTATTGTTGTTTCTATTCATATTAGCATGCTTATTTACGTATAGATACCGCGTTCGATATGATCCGAAATCGATAAAACGATATCGCACACAAAACCCTTGATCTTACTTCATTGCTACATGAATGAGGTTTACACAACATCCACGTTAAAACAAATAAGTTAGAGATCTCTTAACTTCTAACATCGATAAACCATTTTCTTACCTACATAAAACATGGTATAACTGACTTTCATAGCATGAATTATAACACTTTATGCATAAACAACAAATACATAGCACTTGCGCAATAATAAATCGGCGTCGCATCTTACAGCAGTTACACAATATGCGTATGCGTCACAGAGCAGATAGGAAAAGGTTCACATACCTCGCGGCATGTATCGGCGATAAGCAAAATACTCAAATCTTCTAACTTTTGTCACTGGCTTACTTTCCCTCAAGTAGAATACTGCTACTCTTAGTACTTTCAACAAAAAAGTACTGGCGTCTATTATTCTAAACATGCGGTTCAGAACCTCTCTGAAAATTCAGCCACCTCACGCGACGGTGGCGTAAATCTCACTCTACCTCAATCGAGGCGATACCAGAAAGCCAACCAGAGGGTTTTACCCGTCTAACAGGGCGTGTACAATTCTACTCTGATGTCTTGACTGTGAAATCTGCTGTAATCCGATCTATGTAAATACGATTGATTCTTTTCTTTAGAATTAGGGCTTAAATCAAAGAGAGACATTTGCGCACCGCAATGTTGATATTATATATAGCTGCTTCGCTATATATTCCTCACGACATGTTGCTTTCAAATTACAAGCTAGAGGACAAGATAATTACCTACGATGAAGCAGCAATTATCCAAGTTAAATGCTTCGATCATGCGTGACTTTTAAGCTCGACTCAGGGTGCTCATCCACGCTCCGAACAACCGCCGAAGTTCTAACCAGCTTGCCAAATCTACAGCCCATACCGCATTAGTTCGGGGTATGTATGCGAAGAGCGTCGTGCGATAGAATACAGCGAAGATTGGAAAGGAAAGAAAGAAGCGATTTTACCACGGAAAAGTTAGAGTGGTTTGTGAAGGAAAAGGTTCGTTAATGAATTGGATTCCAGATTTGAGCGTCGGACTTCTGCGGAATATTAGAAATTATGGATTTTATTTTGGAAGTGGTCACGTGATTGGGCCCACGGGAAATTCTGATTTTAATGGGAGCGCTTTGATTTTAGAATTTTAGTAGATTTTGGATATTTCGGAAGGCGAAATATTTTGAATGAATCGAAGCGTTTTCACGTATCACGATATGGCGGCTTTACTGGCTAATATGTTTATGCCAAACACGGTAGTTACAAGATCGTTTTAAATGACAAGCGTTTCATGACTTTCGTGTGAAATTTAGGCTATGTCGTTTAGTATTTTTGCGGATTTTCAGGAACGGTACATGTTTGGATGCTGGAGAGACATGCTTGTCACACTCCGAGTGATGGACTTTAGGCAATGATATGGCCGATTGGGTTACTTGGCTGCGTCAAGTTATTCGGTAGATATTTGTGTGTACAGTTGGCGAGTTGACAACACGCTGATCCTAAGCCCCACGGCTGACACTTGCAGCAGCACGTGTACGTCTTGGCGTTACAGACGGTGTGAGCATTCGACCTATAAATGCCTGGCACAGCTGAAGACTCATTCATGCGCAAATTGCACAGTCTTGAGAGGCTTCCACTCCGCACCGTGAGGCCCCTTGGCGAGAGTCCACAGTGGGGTGGTAGAGATGTTACCACCTCTGCACAACTGTGGTGTGGCCAGGTAGGGTGCCACACTACTTTAGTTGCCTTTTGCATTATATTACCCGCTTTGTGGTATAGAAATACTCTCCAGTAAATGTTATACAATGCTGATTACCTGTAGCCTTATACTTGTTTATTATCACAGAGTTATACACTCACGAAAAGCGAGGAAATACTATTATACTAGTCCCGTCATCTGAAGCGAAACCACTAGGAAAATCTCATGAATCCGATTTGCAGATGTGTTAACCAGAAGTTGGTTAGAACACAGGGGTGGTTCAGGCGGGTTGGAGCCTTCGAGGTTGAGCTAAAAGCTTGATTGCCGAGGATCGACTTTGTCTTTGGATAATGGTATGGGCTTATCGAGTAATTATCTTGTCCCCACATTGTAATTGGATATTACATATTGGCAGGAGTATATGGTTGAGTATACTATATGATGATCTTTGACCTTAATTCACATTGGGCCAATGATATTCTGATGGAACTTGTGTAGTCAATCGTGCAAATAGTTAAATTGTGCAGATTGGGATTCAATGATATAACCCCACTAGTTGGAATAATGGCCTTGGCCCAATGAGAGAAAATTTACCTGGCGGTTCACCTGAGAAGTGCTGCAATGTGGGTACTACGTAGATATCTTACTGCACGATGTTAATAAGCGCGCTTGGCGTATATGGGTTGAATCTTACGTGTGGTGGCGTTATAACGGCTTAAGGAGTAGCCAGGCGGCGAAGTACTCGGAGCATTTTTGCTATTGATGTCGATAATCGTCGCGAAAATTATGGCAGACCTCTTACATATCTCTACTCTGGCGTGATATGTGTGAACTAGAACTATGTGATGCGATGCGTCACATTGTGCTAAATGTGATACGATTGGTTTTAAAACGCCAAAGTGTTATAAGCGACTTTATGGGAAGTTAGTTATAACAGCTTTATGTAAGATAAAGAAAACACTTTGTGGTTTTAAAGAGGTAAATGATTTGTTTATAAGCGGCTTGATGTGTGCCACGTGGCAAAGAACTTGAAGTGATTTCAAAGATTTACGAAATCGTTTTGAAAGAGAAGCTAATCATAGTTTTGAGAACTTAGAGTTATACTAACTTGGAAAATTCAGGTATAGCGGCTTGAAACGTTTCTTGATTTTGGAAATCGGGGATGTGTATCGACAAACCACTAAATGGCGTTAATACGAAAATGTTTTGAATAATTAAAGTATTAGTAAAACGATGAAACTTCAATGCGCTAGAAGCTGAGATGAGACAAAATGATATTTCCTAGATCAAAACATGCTGTAGCCAAGATTGTTACATAGCAAGAATATCCACTGCTACATGAGATAAGGCTGTATGTTTCTCAGATTGTTTAAAGAGAATTATATTCTTAAATAGACAAAGGCATGAACTCTGAGCACTTTCTAAAATAAACGTGAGCATTTGAAATTAAAACAAACTTGGGCGTTTGGAAAATAATGTTGTTAGCTTGATTTTACAAAGGTAAAGAGTTTTAGTTTTTCTTAAAAGGATGATCACAGCTATTTTTATGCTCTACGGGTGTGTGTGACTGTATGAAAAAGCGATCTTTTAAAGATTTAATGTGTAAATCACTTTGCAGGAGTCAGATACTGAACAATTAGTAGAATGTACGCGTGTGAATACTTTATTGTGTTAGTTTGTATTTGGTTGGTGATGCACGTAAGGAACTTTCTTGTTACTTTGATAAATAAAAAGCGTGTTAGGATGTACGTGTGTTGAGTATCTTTGTGATGTTTGTGTGGAAGGAGTTTCCGCCCGATTGTGCTTATTAACTATCAGTTCGTTATGATAATGTTTGGCATTCGTCTCTTGAGATGATTAAGAGAATTAAAAATTTCTTGCTCACGGGAGTCTTGAGGTAGGGCTTCGATGGTCCCCGATGGACTGTGAAGAGTTAGAAAATCCACCTCATGCGGTCCAGGGGGCCTATGTCGAACACTCGAGAGTTCGAGTTGGTGTCGTCAGCTGCCGAAATCTTTTGATCGCGCTTGTGGCGTACCAATTTGCGGATGCAGTCCGGGCGATCTTGCAGGGTATGGCCCCACCCTCGATGCTTGGGGATCTTGCCGTGCGGAGCGATGAAGTTGGCTTTATCTGGGCGCTGCGGGAAGTTCGAGACTAAACGCGCGTGCATTTATGATCTTTAGGGCAAGTGGCCCGCTTTGATCATGTAGCCGATCTGAAGACGAATCTTATGTCTGATTCATGACGCTTGGTGATGCTGTAGGTGTTAGTAATCGGCTATGCCTTCGTGCCACTTACCGTCACGGTGTTATTATAGCACGAGGTGGGACACAGGTGTTCATGTGTTCCTTGGAACTTTTATATCATAAAGCTATGCGGTGAGAATGTAATCCAGCGGGCGCGATTGATATTGTGGGCGTGAGACCGGCTTTGACTATGTTCTTTTGGTGATAGCAGGGGCGTGAGTCACGACTTGATATAGCTGCTTGAATTATTGCCGTAAGCGTATGATTTGGTTATCATACATGTCTCTGCTTTATAGACTATGATTTCATTACGCGGTATTTTAGTTTACTTTACTCGGTACTGTTATGTTGACCTCGGCCCAGGGCGCTGCGTTAAATACCCTTGTGAGTTGAGTACACCGATCGTTGATCCTAGCTCTCGAGTCCATGATTCAACGTTTGGGAAGCTCCGTTTCTCGGAGAGCTTGCCGATGAGTATAGTCCTGTCTGTAGTAAGTGTGCCCACATTGGGGAGTTTGGCGGGGCGCTGTCATGTTGTTTATCATATCATTTCTTAGAAGTGTGTAAATCTTGTTGTAGGCGAGGTTTGTAACTCAAGAAGATTAAAGCATTGCTTTTGTAAAAGAAGGTTATTATTTATATATCTTGGAAAGCAGATTTTCATGATTATTGTTTTATATTTACATTTATCTCATGTATTTGTTGTTTTATATTAGTGAATTACTGCGATGTTGTGTCCTTTAGGAGTGCGGGGTAGGCACGATCACGGGCCCGATTTGGAGACCGTGACAAAGTATGGTATCGAAGCGATTAATCTCGGAAAGTGTCTATGAGCCAAGTATCGATGAAATGTCTTGATTATCGGTGTGTCTTGTACATGTCCCAATCAGGAGGCTATAGGATATTTAGGATTAGTTTCTATTCTTCTCACTCACGAGATGCGTGCCTTAGAGTGTGTTGTAAGTTGAACCTCAAAGCGAAATCCTTTCCACCTTGCTCGTTATGCCTCGCGTAGAACCTTTGGCAGGGCCCAGAGGCAAGACGACAGAGGAAAGCTGCGAGTAGAGTTCGGAGGGTGGCGAAATGAGCGGTAAATCATTACAGGGTGAGTGCCGTTCGGGGATTTACTGCGGCGTCGCTGCTAGCCCAGTGAAGTTTAAGCACGTGCCGGTTTATCTGCGGCCGTGATCAATCATGAACGCCAGTTCCACGACGAGGCAGAGTATAGATTGCGAAGACAAGCTGTATTACTAGCTATGGATTTGGCTGCGGAAATGCACCGATGTATGTAGTCTTGATCTGACTACCTAAGAAAGGGATGTGCGAAGTAATTCTTGATTGGGCTTGAGCATGGCACGTGTATGGCGCTTATCTTGCGTGAGCAAGCGTAAGATCGGCCAGGTTGTGAGGGAACGCAGAAGAAGGAACGAGCGTGAGTCCTTGGTAACTTTCAAGGTGAGAGTATGCACCTTAAGTGCTATATTACGATGGCAGTGTATTTAGTTGTGATTAGAAATCATGAGTGGGTGCAGTTAGCAGAGGTAAAGATTTTTGGGGGATAGAGAAGGTGTGAGCCTTAGAGTGTTATGCGTAAAGACCTTGTAGAGCATGAGGCAGTCTGAGAAAGGTGTAGTGTTATGTTTTGACACCTTATAGGAGTGCATAGTGCCGCGTGAGCACATGTTAGGTGGGATAAGTCCACGAGTAGCGTGATTTGAAAGAAGGTAGTCGATTTAAGAAGACATGCGAGTTTAAATAGCGATGTCATTGAAGTAAGATTGTTCGCGGGGAGATGGTATTTTGCGCACTTAGGGTCGGGGGTTGAGGAGGCTACGTCACGAGTCGACCGCGTGCTGGGGAAATTTTATTAATGGTGAGGTCGGTTGTGGTGGTCACTCTTTGTGTTAGGAGTCGCATGAGGTGTTAGGCCCGTATTTGGATTAGCGTGCAAGTTAGGCTGGATGCGTTCGACCCATTGGTCGGGCGATGAGGGCAACTATCGTCATTAACCCCGATCGGGTCGTTACTGCGGCGGTGTTGATGTTATCTGAAAAGGTTGTGAGGTTGCGCAGGGTGCCTACCTTCACACTTATGCCCGGGACGAGTGGGCCAGTGCGGCTGTTTCTTCTGGGGAAGTTTGTAATGCAGCGGGCTAGAACTTCCGAGGTGAGTCTCGTGCTCCGCGTTATACTCGGGCTTAGTGTTTGATTTCGAGGTGTTGTGAGGATCGTTGTCTCGGTTGAAGTGTTTAAGCTACCCATTTACGAGTGTTCGGATGTAGCCGTCTTGTGGCGCCTTGGCAAGAGGCGAAATGCAAATTCTTAAGTCGATTGGTTCGATGTTGGCGGGAGTTGAGATAGTTGAATTGAGCATTCCGGTGAGCTTTTGCGTGGATAGTGTGAAGCTTGTCTAGAAAGAAGATTACGGCGGCTCAGGAGGAATACGTCGCGGATAATCATGGCAATGGCGCTTGGGAGATTCGAGGTTGCGGTGGTCTTCTTGAAAGTACCACCGGGGCGGAGTGTGGCGAGTTTTGGAAAGCGAAACTGCTGAACTTAGCAGATTCTTGCTGGGTGCTGGCGAGGTTAAGTGAAGAATAGGCGGTTGCCTATATGTGCATTCTTGCCGTCAGAGCTTAGGAGGAAGGGCGTCACGGTCTTTCGTATTGTTATGTTGGAAAGTATCGAAGAATCCATCCGAGAATGTTCCGATTAATGATGATTACGTTAGAAGATAAAGTAACTTGAGTTTTGAATCTTCGCGATTATCCGAGAAATAATGTGAAGTAAGTCGAGTGTCTGGCGACTTGGTGATCGGCGTGCGACCCGTCTCGACCATTTGTTGGGTAAGTCAGAAGCGAAGGCTACGCGACAAAGTGACAAAGTAGTATTATTTGCTGGTGATGTTAGGGGTGTTTCATATCAAGTGGACTTAGATGTAAGTTTTGGCAGTGTTCTGTGGCAGTGTCGCTGAGGTTGTTTAAATGAAAGTATAGTAGTGAAGACTATCGTTGGCGCGTTTGTTTTGAGACAGAAAGACATTCGGACGAATGTTTCTGAGGAAAAAATGTTATCACCCGTAGTTCGGTATGTATGCGGGGCGTGCGTGCGAATCTGACATGAAAAGATTAGAAGGAAGAAAGCGATTTTTCCACGGAAAAGTTTAGGTTTTTGTGAAGGAAAAGGTTGCGTTATTAGAATTTGGATTCCCGATTTGTGTCCGGACTTCTGGAATATTAGAAATTATGGAATTTTATTTTTCGAGTGATCACGTGGGGCCAATGTGGGGGAAATTCTACGATTTTGTGGGGCAAGCTTTGATTTTGAGATTTTGGCCGTTTTGGATATTTCGGAGGAAGCGAAATATTTTGAATGAATCGAAGCGTCACATTAATCACTTCCCATTGCTGGCACCTTTGGGCCGAAATATATGTTTGTCTTGTGGCTTTACGGATTGCAAGTCGTTTTTAAATGAAAGCGTTTTCCATGACTTTCGTGGAGAATTTAGGCTATATCATTTTAGTATTTTTGCGGATTTTTAGGAGGCCGAAACATTTTTGGACCAACGGAGACCTTAACTGTGCCTTCGCACTCCAAGTGATGGACTTGAAAGCAGCAATATGGCCGATTGGGTTACCCAGCGAGCAGTCCGAGTTGTTGGTAAGATATTTTGTGGCGCAAGTTGGCGAGGACAACTTTGCCCCCCGAATCTCGCCCACTGCGGCTTGCCTTGCAACATCTTACATCTTGGCCATTGGTTGGCGGGGCTTGACCCTAAATACCATCGCATTTGAAGACTATTAAATTCATGAAATTGCCTCGTCTTGAGAACTCCCCATCCCACCGTGAGGCCCACGTGGCGAGAGTCCCCTTTTAGTGGGGGTAAGTGGCGGGTAGATGCCCCTCTCGCTTTGTGGTGTATTGGTAGTGGAAAGTACCCACCCAACTAGTTACTTTCATTATAATACATTTTGCTGCCCAGTATAGAAATACTCTCCAGAGTATTGTTATAAATGCCCCAAATTACCTTAGCCTGTCCTTGTTGTATCTGAGTTATACCTTTCTGAAAAGCCGGAAATACTATTATACTTCAAATCACATCCAGACAGCGGAAACACAGGAAAATCCTCCCGTGTAGTCAGTTTGGAGTATTGTGTAAGATTGGATTCAAAGCTTCTAAGGAGTGGTTTAGAGCGGGTTGGAGTCGCCTTCAGGGAGTTGGAGAGTAAGCGATTGCGGGGTCGACTTTATGCTTGGATAGTGTATGGGCTGCCATCGAGGTAATTATCTTGTCCCACTATTGTAATTGGATATTACATGTTGCCAGGAGTATATGGACGAAGTATACTATATATGAGTCTTTGAGCCAGCCAATTACACATGGGGCCAGTGATACGATGGGCTTGTGCCAGTGTGTCCACCAGTGGATTAGGTGTACGGGTGGGGTGGAAAGCGTGCTCAACCCCACCACTGGTTGGCAATGCGTAGGCCCACAGATGAAGGAGGAGATTCACTGTGGTTGCGGGGGGAGAGTCTTTGCGGGTGCACGTATGGGAATGTTACTGCGATGTTAATAGCGCGCGTGGCACTTGTATATGAGTTGAAGTCTTTTCACGTGTGGCGCGTTATCTTGGCCAGGAGTAATGCCAAGCGGCGAGGTGCTCGGGAGGCGTTTTGCTGTTAGTCGATAATGTCGTCGAGGTACTATTGAACTTTCTTATATCACATACTGGCATGATATGCTGTGAGGAACTATTCCTTGTCATGCGGTAGAAGCGTCACAATAATGCTAAGAAATGTATTCGATTGGTTTTAAAACATAAAGTGTTATAATGGCTTTATGGGAAGTTAGTTCTCTTGACTTTATGTAAAGATAAAGAAAACACTTTGTGGTTTAAAAAGGTAAATGATTTGTTTATAAATGGCTTGATGTGTGATACGTAAAAAGAACTTGAAGTATTTCAAAGATTTACAAATCGTTTTGAAAGAGAAGAAATGTGCTGGTTTGAGAACTTAGAGTTATACTATAAGCATAGGAGATTGAAGTACTAGCAGCAAGAAACATTCTTGATTTTGGAAATACAAGGATGTGTATCGACAAACCATACAGCGTTAATAAAAGTATTTTGAATAATTAAAGTATTATTAAAACCCGTTAGAAACTTCACGTCTGCGTAGAAGCTAAGATGAGACAAAATGATATTTCCTAGATCATAGGCTGTGTAATGAGATTGTTATAAGCAGAATATCCTACTACATGTTGAGATAAGGCTTATGTTTTATAGTTGTTTAAAAAGAATTATATTCTTAAATGAATAAAGAAAATTTATATGAACTCTACGAGTAACTACAAATAAGAAGCGTGAACATTTGAAATTGGAAGAGCAAAAACTTGAGTTTGGAAAATGATATTTGTTACTTGATTTTACAAGGTGATGAGTTTTGAAGTTCTAAAAAGGATAGTCAACTACATTTTTATACTCTACGGGTATTGTGTGACATGTAGAAGAAACTGATCTTTTAAAGATTTAATGTGTGAAGTACTTTTGGGGTTTAGATACACAGACTTGTTGGTAGAAAGTACGCTTGTGTGAATACTTTATGTATTGGTTGTATTTGGTTGGTGATAGCCTTGCATGAACTTTACTAGCACATTGCTTTGATAAGTAAGCGTGTTAGGATCTTTACGTGTGTTAGTATCTTTTGTGATGTTTGTGTGAAGGGTTTCATGATTGTGCTTATTAACTGTCGATCGTTATGATAGTATTGTGGCGTTCAATCTCTTGAGATTGATTCGAGAAATTAAGCTGCCCTCCACGATCTTGCGGGAGGTAGACTCGAGGCGGGTCGATGGACACATGATTCGAGAATACCTGCGTCTGCCGAGTCCGGGGGCATCTTGGTTTCTGAGGATTCGAGGTGAGTGTCACGTCGCCTTTATGGGCATGCGGTCGCTTGTGGCCGTGCGATTTCGCCAGTCCCGGGCGATGCTTGAGGAGTAGCTACGCCTCGTGCGGGGATGCCTCATGCGTGCGAAGTGAGATTGGCCTATGCGGGTACTGCGAAGTTCGAGGACTAAAGGCAGGCGTTGAATCGCGAGCCGGTAGTGGCGACTTTGATAAATGTGGCCAGTGCAGGCGGATCTTAATCTGATTCGGCACTTGTTAATGCTGTGGGTGTTAGTAATCGGCTATGCGCCGTACCCGTGCGGTGTTATTATGCTTCCGAGGTAGGACACGGGTGTTCATGTGTATTCCTTGGAACTTTTATATCATAAAGCTGCCGTGATGAGAATGTGTCGCGGCCGCGATTGATGTTAATGAAGCGTGAGACGGCTATTTATGTTAACTGGTGATAACTTGAGAAGCGTAGGTCACGACTTGATATATTTGCAGATTATTGTAAGCGTGAATTTGGATTTATCGTATGTCTCTCTGCCCCATAGACTATTATGATTTCATTTCACCGGTATTTTAGTTTCGCATTACCGGTACGCATTATCACGGCCTCCTTAGTGCGTTAAATGCCGCGAGTTGAAATCGCGATCGTTAGTCACAGCTACCGAAGTCCACGATTCGGCGTTGGGAAACTCGCGTTTCTCGGAGAGCTTATCGGTGGTATGATCACTATCGTAGTAAGTATTTACATTGAGGTTTGGCGGGGCCTGTCCGCCATTTATTGTCATATCATTTCTTAGAAGTACAGTAATCTTTATTTGTGGCGGGGAGTTTGTAAAAAGAGATTAAGCCCATTGCGTATTAAATTGTCATTGCTCATATGCAGAAAGGCAAGTTTCCTGATTATTTGTTTTATATATACATTTATCTCATATTGTTGTGTTTTGTTCGTGATTACTCTGATGTAGAGTGCTTGGGTGCGGGGTAAGGCACGATCCACGAATTTACTGGTTGGTCGTGTGGCTTGATTTCTAAAATGTGTGACGTGATTTTAAAAAAAGTATGTGACTTTAGTTTTAAAAAGAAAGTTTTATGATTCTTTTAGGAAATCACTATGTCACGTGGTATAGTTGGAGTTTAGTTTCACACAATGTTGCGAGAATTAAATGCCTTAGGATTACTGCAATATGAAAGAAACGTTATAATAAACATAGGAAGTTGTTATGACGACTTAAGAAAAGTAATTATACGATGTAAGGTTATGTAAGGAAAATACACGAACTACCAAATAGCGGATTACGTTATAAGAAATGCAAGGCAAATAGGCCGGATTACGTATGAGATCTGCCCAAGAACTGCTAATGGCCAGGATGCAGCCATATTACCAGAGCTCTGCGTAGGCGGGTTACGTCGTCTTACCCAGAAATACAGGCGGCGGATTATGCTATATGATTCCACAGTGCAAGGCTCCCGCGGCGGGCGGTTATGCTACGTGATTCACGTGCAAGGCTCGGGCGGGCGGTTATGCTACATGATTCCCTGGTGCAGGCGCGGCGGGCGAATTATGTCACATGATTAGTCGATGCGCGTGTCATAAATGGGCGGATTATGTTAAGTAAGATTAATAAGTTATGTGGAAAAACTTGATAAATCTCTTGCAAGTATGTATGTAAGAACATGTTGTTAAATCTTATTGAAAGAAGGAAAGGAAACGGTTAATATCGATTGATTTGAGAGTTCGCGCGACGTGCTTTTATGCGGTTATGATATGATTGTTGCACCTTATTTATTCCCATACTCGAATTTTTGTTGTGCGGCGCCGGGTGCGTTCATTCACGCCCAGTGTTAGGTGCAGCGAGTTGGTGATCACTTTGCTCTTGGATCTCGGTTCGATTTTGGAGAAAGCTCAGTGCTCGGAGAGCTTATCTTGTGAAATGCGGTTTCCACGATGTGGTAGACTTATGTACATTCAGGGGTATGGCGGGGTACAATCGCCATGAAGTTGTGCGATTAAAACTCTTAAGTGCAGCGATCACGTATTGTGCGTTCGGTTTGTAAGCGGAAAAAGGGGCGGAATGCTGTTGTTTATGTATATGTATATATATGTCGGGAAGGTAGCCACATCGGTAACACCATTGTTTCTTGTTGTTTATTTATAAGTTTCGTAGCATGTTCGGCGATTATCTCGATGTATACACATGGGAGGTGCCCGAGTAGGGCACGATCGCTGAGCCGAAGTCGGAGTCGTGGCAAGAGTTATCCTTTCTGGCCTTTCATGACGGGGCTCTGAGGCATAAGTTTTGACATATCACGCTATGCCAGGGGCGGAAGTTGCCATACCACGAATGTACATATACTCTGATAATGAGGAACCATGCAGATAAGCCTCGGGAAGCGGAGCTTCCCAGAAAGCGAGCCAGTGATCCACATGGCGAGATCAACAGCGATTATTGCCTGCTGCACTGTGGCGTGAGCGCGTCGCCGAAGGAGGTCGGTCTGTGGTGCCAGTAGCGGCTGAAGTGCGTAATGAAATCACATTTCGTCTTTAAAAGACCATTTCCTGATATATAGCGATCGTATCCAAGTGGGGACCACGTCTTAACAAAATCATTGCTCGGAAATATAACCATGAATTACTCACGCCAGCGATACTCAATCGTGCAGTGGAAATTCGCCGCCAGCTGGCGGTCAGCGGTATAAATAATACCCGTATGCGCAACCAGATCCGCTGCGTCGCCGCGGCCGGGCGAGTAGAAAACGTACGAGATCGGCTGCGTCATACAAACTGGCCAGGGCGAAATGCAGGCTCCAGCGATACCCAGCGAGCTACCAATTCCACGAGATATGACTAAAGCCCAGTATCTAAAAGTGTCTTGCAATATCTGCGTATACCATCAAGCAGTGACCGCTCATCAGCTGCAGCCGAGCCGTGGATAGCTAGTCCGGCGGAAGTAATACGTCACGAAATTGAACGCACCGTAGCGCGTGCCCCGGGAATTTCTCGCTCGGTGCAAGCGTGTCAGCCGACGATCATATTAGGCATGCAAGTGGACGTACAGCCGGTGTCGGTATGTCGAGTAAATAACAAGATAACGATCATAGTGAAGCATGCGAAGTGGACCATCCAGCGGTGTCGGTATGTCAGTAAATATCAAGATGACAATCATAATTGGAAGCATACGTGGACCCGTCCGGCGATCGGTATGTCGAGTAAATAACAAGATGTGAGCCTGTGAGGCGGTGGCGTAAGAATCACGACACTTGACAAAGGCTATCCGCAGCGAGAAAGCATAAAGCGAGTTACCATACTTCTAGACTTAATTAACGTGATGATTCGTAGTTTTATAAAGCTGAGAATCTTTCGTTTTATGCAGCAATCAGGAGTTTAACTGATCTTATCTTTAACTCTTTTTAGAAAGATCTCTTTCGTAAAAGCCACGCGTCTATGCAAGTAGTATCGAGGCGCGTTTTCTTTTCAAACCAAATTACTACGCCCGGAATCATTATAAAGCGTTAAAATCAAGTAAATGGCGGATTCTTTTATCATTCTGAAGTCGTGATATCTTCCCTTAAAGTATTATATATGTTTCATGATTCAAAACAACTACATTTGGACCAAGAAAAGAACTTATTCTTTTAAAACCAAATGTCAATTTCTTTTGAAATGTGATTCTGACTTTAGGAATAATTCGAGCTCTTGCCAAGATTTAGAAATTAGTCGGACATCAAAAAATGAAACGAATTCATTTTAACTGCGTCGTCTCTTGTGCTATATATTTCCACAAACAATCATGCTCGAGAGGATGGAAGAATCACGTATAACAAACAAACCCGGCTTGGTCAGATATCGCGCGTAGAATATCCAGCATATAAAAATCTGCTGCGTCTGTCAGCTCTAGTTTTCGCCGTAGAGTATTTTCTAAGTATAAGGTCTCTTATTACGGAGAATTAGGCGACACTTCCCTGTATCGTGCTTTTCCATCTTTTCGGGCAAAATCGACTAACTAGCATCACGGCGTTTAAAGCCCTTGATAAATCAACGACTTCGAAAGGGGATTACCGCGCGCAACTAGGCGTGTAAATTACGCGGCAGTGCTCCCAAGCGGTCGATTAGTCCAAAGTAAGCGATCGATGCTAAGCGTTCGACTATGGGCCAAGTCGCTGGTTGGTGTTCTTGGCATTTCACGATAAGTGTCGGTTTAGTAGCAAATGCGATACTTGTTTCATTACTTCTTTAGTAATCCTCAATATATTTTATATAGTTATATTAAGCGGTTATTAACAAGATTCCTTCATGTCGACAAGTAATAGATAATGTTTTAACAACTTTAATGGCTAGCGTATCGATTCTCAATTTTATGACTTGTTAAGGTCGAATCTTTTCAATCTTTAACTTTCCGTAATCACGTACTTTCGTAATATCTGACAAGCATATATAATTTCCAGCAACAGACAAAAAGATTATTATCTCCCAATAAGCCCAAAATTTCGAGATTATAAATCGATCCTTTGGAATCTTAAGCAAATTCCTTACGTTCGATCTACCAATGACCATAGAAGTTCTGACAAAACCTGTAACCTTCGTCCAAAAATATAGAAGATGCTTAGGGTTTCACTTTGCAATGGAATGTTTGGTTTGATGTTGGGATTTATCATGACAATTGAGCAGTTTGCTAAAGGGAAGGGGGTGTGTAGGAGTAGAGGGGAGGAGTATATTTTCTTGTCTTGGAATTAATTCTAAGTGTTGATAAAGTCTTACCTTTACTAGGGTGTATTTATAAGACAATCGAGGCTAGGATCATGGCGTGTGTGGTTGAGATTGGGGACGAGTGTGGGTCCGGCGCTTGTCGGCGCAAATATCTGGCCGCGGGCGCGACATCGCGAGTTTTGGCGAATGGGCCCGCAGCGGGAGGTGACATGTGTAAGCCCTCGCATTCGTCTGAAATATTACCATCTCCCAAAAACATCCATATTGGCCCAAATCTACGAAAATATTGTGGGCCACAGCAACAGTAATTTTTAGTGGGCCCAGCGTGACCAATTCTGGAAAGAAAATCATAATTCTATTATATTCCAAAAATTCCAAACCAGAATCGAGAACTTCAATTCTTTGTCATAACTTTTCCTTGCCGGGTTTGAGATTTATTGCTTGGGAAAAAGCGCATCTTATGCGTTCGTAGTTTAACCATATGCGTCTTACGTGCGTTTCTCTTATTCTTGTGTTGGAACTTGAAGTTATGTATTCTTGTAGAAACATTAAATCCGAATGTGCATGAGTTTCCAGCCAACGTGGGCCGGTATAGTGTATCACATAGAAACCAATTATGCCACGTATAAATATAATATAACACACACGCATATACATAAATCCAAACCAATGAGAATCACCTCCTAAAGTGTATAACGTGCTCACTAACTCTTATTCGTAGTTACAAAGGATACTCGCCCGTCGGCCCGACTTAGCATATATAATCAGCTTCCGTTCTTTTAACACTGTTCACTTAACTTTTCTTATAAATCGTACTCTCGCCGTACAATAAGACTCTTTCTAATTACCATTACCACATTTAGTCATTGCTTCATTTCTCAAAAAACCTTGGAGTTACTACCTCCCGGCTTGGTGGAGTATACAAGCTTGATTTCGCTTTAAAGGCGTTCTCGGCATTCCAGGCCGGTTTGGTGGAGCAACGTCCACGAACCCGGTCTGACGATTAACCCGGACTTAGGACTTGCACCCTCGTGACCACATCACTGGCAGGACCACCTCAGCCCGACCACACTTACCGCCCGGGTTGCGGGTTGACCCGACAAATTGGCGCCAATGAGCCAGCCGATCGCAGCAACTCGTTCGCCCGTGCAGATCAATTCTTACTGCGAGAAACCTTATACGCTAAGGTCTCAGCCGGTTATGTCAGTATTCTAAGGCTCGCGATTTCCGTATCCTAAACACCTTTCGCCCACAACGAGGTTGTCTTAATCACGATTTACCTGATACTACCCATACATAACCTTGCGTAAAACCATTTGTAGCGCGTCTTAGTCTCAAAGGGTTAAAGATATACGTAACTATTGCTTCATTTTCCTTTTTAGCCGCTCTACAATGTAACCACAATGCTGGCGCGGCATGGTATAGAAGAGCGATGAACGACCGCGCCGATCGGTGAGTCTTCTTTATCTGCGCTTCTGCGGTGAAATTCCTATGAAATGGCGCTGCCGTGCAGATGGCTCGCTCCAGACATCGCTGACACTCACGATTGTGGAGTGCCGCCCGCATTAGCCCGCAAAGTGGGGGTGGCTTGTCAACTAACCACCTCTGCTCCTCGAAAGCACAGACCCTTGGAGTGACGCAACTCGCCAGAATACGGACGTCGCAGAAGGCGCGGAGGACCGCTGCAGTCTTTGGCGGATGGCATGCTAACTATAGCTCTTGGCGGTCACTTTCGAAAGATTTAATAACCTAACATAGTCTTTCGGGAGGAGTTTGGCTGTATTTATGTGAATCAAATTTATCTTCGATAAGCCCGGAAACGCTTGTTTCGCGAAATATTACGGTGTCAATTGAATGTCAATTATGGTTCCTGTTTCCTTTTCTCTGTTGCCAACCAAACATTCGTTAAACTTGATTTGATTCTTTTAACGCCTCACGGCTAAGACTTCACTTAATCGATCGCTGATTAATGGAGGAGGTTTCGCATGATCTATTAGTAAGTAACACGTCTACGCTTTATCAGGGTGTTCTTACTACCATTATTTAATAATGAGTGCTTACAACTAGATGCAGGGGTCATCACATATCTCGTGCAACTTTCATAACCATAGTAAGTATTCTCCTTTATCATTCGGTCATGCATGTACTTACATAGGCTTATTATTAGCGAAATATTTACTATCTTTGATTCGCCAATAAATCTGATTTCATATATGTCGTACTACTGCATTTTTTCCTTACGACAGCTTCCTCGACCATTTATCGTAACGATGGTTCTTAATTTCCCCTGACTTACAACACTTTTCCACGGTTATCCACAATTGTAACCTATGGCATGGCGATCTTGACCCCAGACTTTACGGTCTCGTATCATGCGTCTATGTCCCCAGCAGCGTGCGTACTGCTGACCACTATGTCATTAAATGTCGCTTTTACGCCCAGGGAGACTTATCTCCGCGCCGGCATAAACTTTCCTTGAGTCCTGACCACCTAATCACGAGTCCTGCTCGCGAGTCCAGTAAATATCTAATCATCATCGCCTTCCTTAAAGTCATGTAGATTTTCAAAACTGCTACCCGAAAGATGCTTACTCCGAGGCACCACGTAGCGACACTGGGCGTTCACTTATTTTATTCTTGCCTGCGTATTTTTGGAAATTATCAGGAAGGTGTGGCCACAACCGCCACATAACTAACTCCAGTACCTCGAGGGCACTTAACATAGAGATTTCTTTAAATTCCAATTATTACCACTTCTTACTGCGTCGATTACTTTCAGTGAACAAGTCACATAGACTTAAAAGCGATGCGAAGAAGGAAGGATAATTCGCTTAGTTACCTCGGCTATCTCTTAATTTACTGCTGGATAATCGACACCGAAAGCGATTCAGGTCAGGCAAACTCTCTGCGTCCAGCGTTGGCATAGAGGCCAACGGCGCGTTACTCATAATGCGGCCTCGATGCTCTGTCGTAGCATGCTGACTACGCTGAGTCGGCGGCGTTATGCGTTCGTGATTATTATCTAGCTTAGCTCGGCTACCACTTTACCTTTCGCGGGTGTAGTCACCTCGAAAGGTTTTCATAGATTCCCGGCTGTTGCTTTCTAGCTACGCTGGTTGCTCTCGCTTCTTCTTGATTGCGTACCACTCCCGTGACTTCAGCGAACTTATTCTAAGCGCGTGCGTACGCAGCTTCACGTTACGATTGGACCTCGATATTTGGAGTTCTGATTCCTAAACAACTTAAGGCCCGTTCGGCTCTCTCGGCTTTGGTTCCCAGGTGGAACAACGTCCACGAACCATCCGTAAAATGATTAACTAAATTTGGAGCGCTGCGCGCCGTGACGCTTGTCACGTCAGCGGAACTACTACCCGGTCCATTTCATGGTTCCAAGCTATGAAGCGACAGCTTAATATGGAGTCTGACCAGGCTCGGCGTACGTGTCGTATTTAACTTTCTTTCCTTAGTGTCTTAACTTTTACTGCGAGAAGGCGCACTTATATACCTAAGGTCTCGGTGGTTATCACGTTCTTAGGCTCATGATTTCCATGCTCCGTACCTACGCTTGCTCAGTCCACCCATGTAATTTCTTGGTACAAAAACTTATCGTAATACCGTAATCGTGTTATGCTTACGACCCACAGCCAGCCATACTTACTTTCAAAATCACGGATCTCACCGTACCATTCTCGGAATTCTACTCGTAGCTCAAATCTATGCTAACATAGCGCCATTTAGAACAAGATTCCGTAATAATAACCTTAGGGTTGTTTCCTTCTCGGGACATGAGTTTCGCCATTCTAATTATCTCAAATTAATCACGTAAAACCTTGATGAGAATTCATTAAAGCCATTTACATACGCTTCCGGTATTTATTTTGTCACTTGCAAATCTGGTAAATCTAGGTAACGTACATTCTAAGCTGACTGCAGCGTCGACCCTCGTACATAAATCCATATAGTTGTATGTCACGTGATATGCAACTACAAAGCATTACCCGACGGCTGGATCACGCGATCCTGCGTAATCTTTCTGATCATTCTATTTGCCTTTCGTGGCTGCAACAATGCATGCTAATTGTTGGGGGAGGCGACCACCCTAACCATGCAACATCTGTGCGATCTGAGTGAGGAAGAATGGAAAGCGATCCTAAATGTCTGTGACCTCGATTATAGATGTGGTGCCACGCAAACCTGTGCGGAAATGTCGAAGACTACCACTGAACCGCAGTGCAGTAGACACCTTTTTCGAGGACTAAGCGCTGCGATACCACTTTTGTCACGACCGAGCCAGGGCATGGCGGTAGTCGCCCTACTACAGGCGCACTTTCGATATCACGTCGGAGAATAGCGTGGAACATACGTGATAAAATGCTTAACATAAAATAGTAGCGGGCTGGTAGAGTAAGTAGCAGCTTCAGTAAAGCTATGAAATAAAGCGAGAATTTGCATTTTCTTTCTGACCCGAAACCACGATGTATTCTAGGATGCTCTAAGAATAACAAGCGCAGCCACGGGCGAGGCTTATCAGCCGTACCCGAATGTACAACTCACAGGCAATACCCAGGATAAGCCTCAAAATAAAGGAGGAACTTTCTCAGCGGCAATTTGAGCTTGGTGATCCTAAGGCGGATCGATGCAATATGTACTCTACTTGTGGCGTAGCAGCGTTGACCCCAGAAGAAGTCGGTCTGACGTGTACCAAATATGTGGCCCGAAATCGCGTAATGAAATCCATAAGTCTATAATAAAAAAGCCCGAGAGGCAGTGTAAATTGATAATCTTCCGATTAACGATGCCTTAGTGCCAATTATACTAACGATAGAGAGTAACTAGGAGTATCGTCTGACGCATAAAATAAAATAGGAAGCTCGCGATCGAAGCGGAGAACCGTCCGTCGCGATTGTCGTTAAGCAATCCTGCTCCACGGGACTATTTCACGCATGGGTCGTGCGGACGCGTGGTATTCTCGCGTAAGGTTGTATCGCGCGGCCATTGGGACTATTTCACCGCGTAAGCCCATAAGGACTCGCGTAGGTATTCATCGCATCGTGGGTAGCAAATCCACGAAGCATTGGTATAACTATCTTGAGGATTTACCCTCGATCATACTCTTACCACAGGCGGTGGTATAACTATCTTGGGGATTTACCCCTCAGATATACTCTTACCCTGGAGAAGGTGGTATAACTATCTTGGGGATTTAACCATCAAATATACTCTTACCCTATCTCAATGGCCATCATCGTAAAGTAAGCAAGTTAAGAAATCCCATAACTTCTTATTCGTATCTGGCTCTCATTAGTTTACTTAAGGCCTTTAGCATATCTTTTATAAAAAATCGGAATTTAACCCAGTACTACATACTTCTACTCTTTAAAACAAATGACTCTTTTTAGTATAACACTTCCGAGATACTATTAACATAGTATCAGTCGAAATTACGTTTCAAGACAAGTCTGATACTTTTAGAAATAAAGTTAGGTTTCAAATCAAGTGACTCCTTTTCTTATAAAACCTTGAGCAATTGATGCCTTAAAATCAAATTGTCTTTCATTAAATCAAGTCATTTATCATCACTTAAATCACTTAGAGTAAACCACTCTTTTAACTTTCCATAAAGCTATTATAACCAACTTCATAAAGTCGTTATACTGGCTTTATACGTGTGACTTACATCTTAACATAAACAAGACTTAAACTTTCCAACAAAACAAGTATCAATAATACTTTCCAACATACTTAAAGTCTCTTAACTTTTGAAAACCAAGATATCCTTAATATTTAAACAAGTGAGTTAACTCCTAACTCAACCAACTTGGACATTCTTAAAATAAGCCAGGATATCAAATGGACCTAGATTGTCAAAATCTTGTCGTCTACCGTACTATACATTTACAACCTATTCATGCTCGAGATAAGAAAGTTCCACATACCTCTTGGTTTAATCCACTTGCTAAGTCCAATTAGCGTCGTGGTATGTCAACCTATAATGACCATAGTCGTCTATTAACTTCTAGTTTCAAACGTAGAATATTCCAAGTGCAAAGTCACTAAATTCTACGGAAAATCGGACAACACTTCCTTTGTTTCTACTTACTTTGCCACCTTTTCAAGGCGAATTCAATAACCAAACATGCACATTTAAGGCCCAACAAAGTAGCTAACAATAGGGGATTACATGCTTAATCAAGACATGTAAATTCCATGCGATATATAACAACTAGTCTAAACTCTGATGTCAATTCGTGATTTAGGCAGCAATACCAATTCTTATCCAATTTCCATTTCAATCCAAGTTGTTAGCATAACATGATATCAAGTCGATCGATTATAACTACTATAATCTTCAAGTAAGTAGCATCGTGATTCTAATAAGCGACGATTGTAATTCAATTTCGAAATTTCAGCGTGTCATTTTTGGATTTTGAGCTTCAAATTTCCATAACACTTATCAAACTTCATAACACGTATCACATGATCACTTATAACTTATCATAACATGAAATCTTCAATTACAAAAGTAAAATGAAGGTTATACCTCAATTAGCCCAAATATGATCCAAGAGCACAAGTGATCCTTAGCGGCTGGCTCACTCGCTTTCGGCGTTCCAATCTACTCCAGCAACCCTTAGAAGCTTATGAATAACTCATCTTCGAGTTCAACTTCAAAGTTGAATAACTCTTAGGTTTTCGCCTTGCGACTAATACGAAAACACCATTTTCGGGATATTTCTATTGAGATAACCTTCTGATACCCTTAGGTACCTTGGTTTAAAGTGGGGAGATTATTGGACAACAATTGAGAATTTTCCTCTTGAAACCCACCATTCTTAGTGAGCACTTCAAGTGGCGAGAACAAGTTTCTTGAAAATTTTCTAAGTGTGGGAACTAGTCTTGCTACTAGTATACATATATAACATAATGGAGGGTGAGATTAGAACAATTGGGTGGCCTAGATGAGTTTCGCATGGATCTGGCCAAGTGGCCTTGACTAAATCAACAATATCAAGCTATTAGTCTTTGCAAGACTTGATGCATTTAAATTATGGTCAAATGACCATCCTATCCATGTATTTTCGTCCAAGACCAAGTAAGGGGGTGACACGTGTCGCATCCCGTTAAATCGCAATATTTCATTTCGACAATTCCATAATTAGATAAATTTTTACTCGTCTCAAATCTTAACATTTTGAGTTCTTACGTGCGTTAACATAAACATATCCGGAATTTCCGGGTGTAACAACATCAATATCATACTTACTAATATAATACTTATACCACCCTCTAATTCTCTACGGAAATTTGGCGCACTTCCTTTGTTTCTACGTACTTTTCTACCTTTTTCAAGGCAGTATTCATCAATCAACAAGCCACATTTAAAGCGCAACCAACGATTAACCAAAGGGATTACCGCCTAGCTGGGCGTGTAAAAATTCTGCCCGACAATCTATACAAAAGCAGTCCATAAAACAATCCATTTATTAACTTGACATTAAAGTACGATATGATACCTTTTTCACCCTTATTCCTTAGGACTTTCCATTGCCATTTATCACGACCCGACCGGGGCGCGGTAGTGCCCTACTGACACCCCGTTTAGGTATACATCGAGAGAATAGCGGTGAACATACCTGACATACAACATGTTTGAACAATAACATCAGCTGGCCGATAAGGCGCGCCAGTAAAATATGCATAATCAAATCAAAGTGTACAACTGGTTCTTACATTTGAACCACGACGTGTGACTACAGGACCTCTGGAATAATAAGCGTGGCGGGACGGGGCCACGCCATACCCGAATGTACATAAATCTACAACATCGGGAATGATTGTACCAAAGACAAGCCTCGGAGAATGGAGCTTGACGTCGATAAGTGATCCTAAGAATGAGGATCCACCGCTGTTACCCTACCTGCGTGTGAGCGCGGCCGAGAAGAAGTCGGTACCTGATATGTACTAAGTATGTAAAGCTGGAAAAATCGTAATTACATCATAAGTTTAAAACAGCCGGGAGGCATGTATGATAATAAAATTACGATTACGATGCCTTACTAACGATGAGAGTAACTAAGAGTATACGTCTGACATAAAAATAGGAAGCTTCGCGATCAAGCGGGACCGTCGCGCGATATCATTAAGCGATCCTACTCGCGGGACTATTTCACCGCGTAGTCGTGTGGACCGCGTAGGTATTCTCGCGCGTAATGCCCGCCGCGTGGGACTATTTCACCAGCGTAAGCCCATGGGACTCGCGTGAGGTATTAACGCGTCATGGGTAGCCAATCCACGGAAGCGGTGGTATAACGTCTTGGGGGTTCACCCGCCGTTATACTCTTACCACAGGCGGGTGGTATAACGTCTTGAGGATTTACCCGTTTATACTCTTACCACGGAAGGTGGTATAGCGTCTTGGGGTTTACCCGCCGTTTATACTCTTACTATCTCAATGGTCATCATAAACATAACATAAGCCTGCGAAGCATCATGCATAACATAAGCCTTCACCAAACATTATATAATAAATAAGCAAGTTAAGAAATCCACCTAACTTCTTATTAGCCTTATTCGTATCTGTTTCATTTTAGTTTACTTAAGGCACTAGCGTGTCTTTTATAAAAATCAGGAATTTAACCCAAAGTACTCGTCTTATTCTTTCTAAAAGATGACTCTTTTCATTATAAAACTTCCAAGATACTAATAAGCGTAGCGTCAGTCACGATTACTTTTCAAGACAAGTCGCAATACCTTTAGAAATATACTTAGGCTTAAATCAAGTGACTTCTTTTCTTTTAAAACCTTAGGCAATTGATGCCTTAAAATCAAATTGCCTTTCATTAAATCAAGTCATTTATCCTTATTTATCTTTCCATAAAGCTAATATAACCAACTTCCCATAAAGTCGTTATATTAACTTTATACCTTAACCAATTATAATTTCATATCCAAGGGACTTACGTTTAAAGCGAAACAAATATCATATACTTTAAAACTCTTAGTCCCTTTACTTTAAAAACTTAGGACATCGTTAATCTTTTAAAGAAGTGAGTTAATCTCTAACTCACCTGACTTGGCTATTCGTAAAACTAGTAAAGGATATCAAGGTCTTGTCGTCTAGTACTATATACGTGCAACTAGTCATGCTCGAAAGATAGGAAAGTTCTACATACCTCTTGGTCAATCCACTTGCTAAGTCTGATATCCGCCCGTAGTATGTCAACCTATAATGTCCGATATGTCTATTAACATCTTACTTCAAGCGTAGAATATTATAAGTGTAAAGTCACTAAATTTTACGGAAAATCGGACGACCTCCTTTGTTTATACAAACTTTGCCACCTTTTTCAAGGCGAATTCAATAACCAAACACGCGCGTTTAAGGCCCAATCAAAGCGATTAACAATGAGGGGATTACTGCGCCTACTAGGCGTGTAAAATTCCATGTACAAGATATCAAACTAATACAAACTACTAGTCTAATTCGCCACATTGAGTCTGATAACGCGATTCTTATCGATTTCCATTTCAATCAAGTTGTTAGCATAACATGATATCAAGTCATGATCGATTATAACTTGTCACGACCCGAACGGGCGTGGTGGTGCTACCTCGGGCACCACTGGTGATACAACATAAGAGAAAACGCGGAAATAAAACTTAAACATGTAAATAGACATGGATTAAGATGAAAGAAAATAGGCCAACCAAAGCGGTTGCCTTTGGCATATATATATATAAGCATTTGAGCGATTCTGATCCTTACAACCCTGCGCAGCGATTACTCTGGACCTCTAGATTTATCTGACAACTACGGCGGGGCGGCTCCCGCCGTACCACGAATGTACAAGGACCTACGGACTGAGTAACATACCAAAGATAAGCCTCGAAGGCGGAGCTTCCCGAGGTAATGAAATGAGATCTACGCGGGGATCGGCGGTAGGTGTACCTCACTGCGGCGTGACGGCCCAGAAGGAGGTCGATCTGACAAGTACCAAGTATGTGAAAGCGTAAAAATCACGTAAATGAAATCATAATAGTCTATATAAAGCGAGGAGACATGTATGATAACCAAACTGATTCATGACATAAAAGCGATTATGTCGAGTCGAGGACTCGCGCCTCGAAGTCATCCCTCGTACGTGGAACTTAACCGCCGGCTGCCGTGATCTAGTCTGACTTCGTGTAATCGTATAACGTATCTCGCCCGTCTCATGGACCCGGTATAAAGCGTGTGGGATCGTTCGGTTCGTCCCGTGAGCCGTGATGAGTGAAATACGTTCCGGATGAGCCGGTAGTCAGTGAAATATATTCGGATGAGCCGGTGAGTGAGTGAAATCGTTCGGATGAGCCGTTGGTCGAGTGAAATACATTCGGATGAGCCGGTGAGTCGAGTGAAATACATTCCGGATGAGCCGGTGGTCGAGTGAAATACATTCCGGATGAGCCGTGGTCGAGTGAAATACATTCGGATGAGCCGTGGTCGAGTGAAATACATTCCGGATGAGCCGGTGGTCGAGTGAAATACATTCGGTTAATCCCGTGAACCGATGGTCGGTAGTAGAACATAGTACTTGCACAGCAAGGCTATCACACGTAACATGATCAAGTTTCATAACAACAAGCGTAGGCAAGTTATACCTGACTTCAGTACTTTCATTTTATGTCAAAGTCCGGATTTTAACCCTAAAGTACTCGTCGTTAAATTCCTTTTAAGAGATTCATTCCTTTTCTAAAAGTCACGATACGTAGTATATAAAAATGTGTGACTTATATCTTTTAAGTAAACCAAAACAACTTTCATACTTTCCTTTTTAAGACCGAATTAAAGCGATACCATGCCTTATTTTGGACCAAAATACTTCTCTTTTAAAAGTCAAGTTACCACATTAAAACAAATGATAAAACCCTTCTTTGTTTTCATAAAATCGTTATAACCAACTTCCCATAAAGTGTTATAACACTTTTATGTTTTAAACCATTTTAAGACAACCTGATGCCTTTCTTTTCCTAAAAGTTCCGGTTGCCTAATTTCAATTACGAGTCTCTTTTTAGAAAAGTTTCATAGTTGATATCTTAATCTCTTTTTAAAACAACGAGAATAACATATATGCCATAGGTGAGTAGGTTAATCTTGTTCATAATCAATCTTATTAAGCGGCCATGATCTAGAAAATGTAATATCATTTTGTCTAAATCTTAGCTTATGCGGATGGAGGTTCTCTTGGTTTTAATAATACTTAATTATTCAATACATTTTCCTTTATTAACGCGGTGGTTTTATCGATACACGTTCGATTTCGAAATCGATGAAACATTATTCCTTTTAAAACCAAGTACTCATTACTCGCGAATGAGGTTTCACAAAATCCATATTAATTCATTTAAGTTAAGTCTCTTATCTTATAAGATCAAGTCTCTTAACTTCTAAAATCGATAAACCATCTTCTTTACCTCTCTTAAGGCGTTATACCTAACTCCCATAAAGCTAGTATAACTCTTTTTAAAACCTTAAAACCAAGTGTTACTCTTAACAAAAATGGTTTCTTAACAATTTTGAAATGCTTAAATTCTTATTATTCGGGCTTAAGTCAAAAGACATTGCGTACAACTACGTTCGATTAGCACGTCGTCGTCTGCGTACTATATATTATTCGGGCTTAAGTCAAAGACATTGCCGTACTATATATATCTTCTTTTTAAAATATCATGCTCAAGAGTATAGGAAGAATCGCATACCTCGTGACGATTTATCGACTATAAACAAAAGCGCTCACGGCTATAACCCTTGCTTTGGTCCGCCTTCAAGTAGCCCGTACTACTTGCGAGAACATTCGACGATAAAGGTTATCGGTCTCTGTATATACGATCCTGTAAATGATTGAACTTACTTATATTCTTACGAAGTGATCTCGGTTCGAGTCTTTTACGTAATATCCTTACATTACGATTCGATTCTCTTACATGAATCTTATATTTATTACTATACTACTACAGTATGTAATTTCCAATTACACTAGAAGGGCGATAGTATTTACCTCGATGAGCCCAAAATTATCCAAGTAAAAAGTGGCTCACGAGCGGCGTTTAGCTCTACTCAGAGTGCTCGATCGGCTCCGAGCAACCCAGAAGTTCTGCGCAACCTGCTAAACACTTCAACCGACTATGAAGGTTTTCCTTAGGGTTTCGTTTAGTGGCTAAAGGAAAGTATAATAGTATTTTAGGGCTTTTATTATAAAGGGTACTTTGGAAAGTACTACAAGGTATTTGGCTAAAGTATTTTGGGCATTATAACAATACTTGTAGAATACATTTCTACCGAGGGGGTAGTATTTCGACTAGCACAACTAGGCTAGGGGGTTGCTCTCGGCTAGAAAGTCTCAAAGGGGAGGGTGTGGTGGGCCGAAAACAACAGAGAGGAGAGGGAGGATTTTTCAAGACTTAGACAATTTTTGGATGAATAAGTTCATCGACTTAGAGGGTATTTATAGGTCGAAATGACCAACCAATGGCGAGATCTATCAAGTGTAAGGCAAGTGTAAGGTCGAAGATGAAGCCATGTGTTTGTGGGTCCCACTTGCTCATCAACTACACAAAATATCCTACCTAACCGCCGACCATAATTTTTGCACAAAAAGCGTGCCAGCTTTTCCCGCTTTGGCGTCGGCTTCCTTCCGATGTGAGGTGACACATGTCACCTCCGTTAATCAAAATGTTTCGTCTCTCGGAAAAATCCTTAAAATTATTAATGACATAGCGGAATTTTCCTACAAAAGGCGTGGAAGCGTTTAGTCAACGACTCCTTTCGGTACTTGTGCACAAAATTTCATTCTTGCCTAATCTTTAAGGCTCAAATTTATATCGTGCGCCCTGGCGTCGTACCACGGAAATATAGGGTATAACATTCTCCCCTCGCGAAACATTCGTCGAATGTTCCTTCTAACCTCAAAACAAACATGCGCGGTATAGTCTTCACTACTATACTTACGAGAACAATCCTGCGCCCACGAAACACCGCGCAAATACTTACGTCCAAGTCGCGAAACACCTCTAACATCACAAACTTTTGTCAACTGCGCGAGGTTCTAGTGTCGCTCGGCGACCGACAAATAGTATCGGATGCGTCGATCCACGAGGTCTAAAATATACATCCTTGCACCTTCTCCTTTCACGAAATGATCATATCTATGCTCGCAATACATGCTCGCCTCTGCCTTACTGCGTCGTACTCTTCGAACACTTGAACTCTTAGTATATTACCACACTTGATCAGCGCTTACGTTTCCAACCCGAGTCACTACCTCGAACTTGGTCATCTTACTAACCTCGATTTCTTAGGGCCATTCTCGGCCTTAGAACTGATTTTGGTCGAACATATCCACGAACTCATCGATGGTCATCTAAACTTGGGCCTAGCACCCTCGTGACCCTACCGTCGGCGGGACCACCGAGCCCCAGCATGTCAAGACTCTGGGTTGACCGCGACACGTCCTCGGCCCGACCAATCGCGCTAAACCCTTGCTCCCGATGCGGAACAATTCTTACTAACTTTCGCGTCATGAAGCTACCACTTCCATTTCACACTACCCGTGGACTTATCACACGAATATATCCGCGTATACTCGCACTCGATAAAAGTCAAACATAAAATGAATCTTTTACTCAAGCGACCTTATCTGAGGTCTCGATCGTGAAATAATCTAAGGTTCACACCTTAAATGCCCGTACTTACTCTTCCAACTAACCATGTTTTCTAACTCGCGATATAACATTAGCTATCAGATGCATGTACAGCAATAAGATCGTCATATCAGCGTGCAAAACTCTAGAGGTTAGGGATATGCACGAACCTACCGCTCCATTCTAATCATAGGCACGCCTGCAGTGCGCATGAAAGGCGATGAACACCGCCCGTGATCCATTGGCTGCACAGCTGCCGGTACCTCTCCTATAAGCCACGATCTCGTCACATGGCCACGGCGGCGCGAGTGAAACAAGCAGATAAAAAGCGACATTCCGGGATGATGTTTGCCAGCATCGTGCAGTGCTGAGGGACGTGAATCCTGGCGGCTAGCACTCGCGTATACGTGAACGAAGCCACGAGCTCGACGGCTCGAATACCGAGCGTCACGAAGGCGCGGAGGACCACTCTGTCTTGGCGGAGTACATAACTAACTTTCTGCTTGGCGGTCGCCTCGAAAGTTACCAAAGGACCTGCTGTCACAGCCTCTTCTGGTGATCTCGGTCATTTCGTCGACCTCTCGTGCCTCGCATCCTGGTCGTGAGCTTGCGTGCGGGCAATGTCGTGCGGTGAAGAGCTACACCGTACAAGCCTGCGAGTAATCATCTAGCGGTGGCGTGGCGGTGTACTCTGTCCTCCATGCTCGGCTACTCTGGTACATGCGAGCTAACGAGTCGAACTCGCATTGTACTCTTTAGCGATCGCGTCACGCCTTAACGTCAAAAATCTGCCGGCGAGCCCTCGCCGTACGTGGAGGCAAAAGTGTGCAGAAATGCCTTTGAGAACTGCGTCCCGTATAGTGGAAGTGCATTCTCTCCGGGGACGACTCCGCGAATCAAACGATCGGCTGCGGTATCCGCGCGGCCGATCGCGAACCTAGGACCGACTCGGTATCAGATGCCTTGATCACTCTCGCGACCAGTAGCTGCGGATGAACTCCTGCGGATCATCCTCGAGCCTCGACCCGTAAAACTCTGGCGGGTTCACGCCGAGAAAATCCGTAGTCTCAAATGCGCTCGGGGTGAACTCACGGGTGCTCTGGGGCTAGGCTGCTGCGTCGGCCTATCCTCATGTCGCCCACGACCACGGCGATGGCGAACCATCTCCTTGTACCCGTCTCATCTGCTCCGGTGTGGGGTGGAGGCTCAGTCTTGTATTCTCGGTGACCCATTGCTGCGGCTCTAAACTTCTGGTGTTGGCGTCGTGAAACCAGCCGTCGGGCTTTGTCTCAGTCTTGGCCAAGGCTGCGCCTCGTACTCACTCTGTATCTCACTAATGACTCCTCATTGCCTTGCCGTGGGCTGGGTTGCCTTACGGAGGCGTAAGCGGTAAAGGAAAGGAATCGTCGGAGGGTCGACTTATCACACGGCTACAGGCACGATCTCGGAATGAAGAATGAAACCAATCCTAAATGTCCTATAGCCTCACGATTATAGATGTGGTGCCTGACACAGATAATCAAGACTCTACTAGACACGGTCGTAGACACTTTCAGGACTAAGCGCTCTGATACCACTTTTGTCACGACCGAACGGGCGTGGTAGTGCTACCGGGCACCACTGGTGATACAACGTCGGAGAAAACCGGCGGAAATAAAACTTAAACATGTAAATAGACATGGATTAAGATGAAAGAAAATAGGCCGACCAAAGCGGTTGCCTTCCACATATATATATAAACATTTGAGCGATTCTACAATCCTTACACCTTGCCTGGCGATTACTGGACCTGCAAGATTTATCACAACAACTACGGCGGGACGGGGCCGCCATACCACTGAATGTACAGGACCTCTGGACTGGGGTAACATGCAAGATAAGCCTCGAAGGCGGAGCTTCCAGGCCCGAAATGAGATCTAAGCGCGGGGATCGGCGGTAGGTGTACTTACTGCGGCATGAGCGCGGCCCGAAGGAGGTCGATCTGACAAGTACCAAGTATGTGAAGCGTAAAAATCGTAAATGAAATCATAATAGTCTATATAAAGCGGGAGGCGTATGATAACCAAACTTCTGATTCGCGACATAAAGCGATTATGTCCGTCGAGGACTCACGCCTCAAAGTCATCCGCCATGCGTGGAACTTCTTCCACTGCCGATCTAGAGTACAACTCGTGTAATCGTATAACGTGTCTCGTCCCGTCATGGACCCGGTGTAAGCGTGTGGGATCGTTCGGTTCATCCCGTGAGCCGTGGTCGAGTGAAATACATTCGGATGAGCCGGTGGTCGAGTGAAATACATTCCGGATGAGCCGTGGTCGAGTGAAATACATTCCGGATGAGCCGGTGGTCGAGTGAAATACATTCCGGATGAGCCGGTGGTCGAGTGAAATACATTCCGGATGAGCCGGTAGTCGAGTGAAATACATTCGGATGAGCCGGTGGTCGAGTGAAATACATTCGGTTCATCCCGTGAGCCGTGGTGAAATAGAACCACGATCTTTGCCGCAACAAGGCTATCACCGTAACATGGTCAAGTTTCATAACAAGCATAAGCGAGTTATACCATGACTCGGTACTTTCGTTTTATGTCAATGTCAAGTCGGATTTTAACCACTAAAGTACTAAATGCGTTAAATTCCTTTTAGAGATTAATTCATTCTTTCTAAAAGTCACCCGATACGTAGTATATAAAAATGTGTGACTTATATCTTTTAAGTAAACCAAAACAACTTTCATATTTTCCTTTTTAAGACGAATTAAAGCGATACCATGCCTTTTTGGACCAAAATACTTCTCTTTTAAAAGTCAAGTTACACATTAAAACAAATGATAAAACCATTCTTTTGTTTTCATAAAGTCGTTATAACCAACTTCCGTAAAGTTGTTATAACACTTTATGTTTTAAACCATTTAAGACAACCTGATGCCTTTCTTTTCCTAAAAGTTCGGTTTGCCTAATTTCAATTACATGAGTCTCTTTTTAGAAAAGTTTCATAGTTCAATGTCTTAATCTCTTTTTAAAACAATAGAGTAACATATGCCGTAGGTGAGTAGGTTAATCTTGTTCATAATCAATCTTATTAAGACCGTGATCTAGAAAATGTAATATCATTTTGTCTAATGTCTTAACATGCGGATGGAGGTTTCTCTTGGTTTTAATAATACTTAATTATTCAATACATTTTCCTTTATTAATCTTTGCGATGGTTTATCGATACACGTTCGATTTAGAAATCGGTAAAACATTATTCCTTTTAAAAACCAAGTACTCATTACTCACGAATGAGGTTTCACACAAAATCCATATTAATTCATTTAAGTTAAGTCTCTTATCTTATAAGATCAAGTCTCTTAACTTCTAAAATCGATAAACCATCTTCTTTACCTCTCTTAAGGCGTTATACCTAACTCCGTAAAGCTAGTATAACTCTTTTTAAAACCTTTAAAACCAAGTGTTACTCTTAACAAAAATGGTTTCTTAACAATTTTGAAATACTTCAAAATTCTTATTATTGGGCTTAAGTCAAAAGACATTTTGCGTACAACTACGTTCAGTTAGCACGCGTCGTCTGGTACTATATATTATTAGGACTTAAGTCAAAAGACATTGTCGTACTATATATATCTTTCTTTTAAAATATCATGCTCGAGTATAGGAAGAATCACATACCTCATGACGATTTATCGACTATAAGCAAAACTCTCACGGCTATAACGGCTAGCTTGGTCGCCTTCTAAGTAGCCCGTACTACTTGCGAGCATTCAACCAATAAAGGTTATCGATCTCTGTATATACGATCTATGTAAATGATTGAACCTACTTATATTATTACGAAGTGATTTGATTCAAGTCTTTTACGTAATATCCATACATTACGGTTCAATTCTCTTATGAATCTTATATTCATTACTATACTACTACAGTATGTAATTTACAATTACACTAGAAGAATGATAGTATTTACCTCGATGAGCCCAAAATTATCCAAGTAAAAGTCGCTCACGAGCAGCGTTTAGCTCTACTCAGTGCTCGATCGGCTCCAAACAACGCCAAGTTCTGCAACCTGCTAAACAATGACCGTATGAAGGTTTTCCTTGGGTTTCGTTTAGTGGCTAAAGGAAAGTATAATAGTATTTTAGGGCTTTTAGTATAAAGTACTTTGGAAAGTACTACAAGGTATTTGGCTAAAGTATTTTGGGCATTATAACAATACTTGTAGAATACATTTCTACCGAGGGGGTAGTATTTCGACTAGCACAACTAGGCTAGGGGTTGCTCTCGGCTAGAATCTCGAAGGGAGGGTGTGGTGGGCCGAAAACAAGAGAGGAGAGGAGGATTTTCAAGACTTAGACAATTTTTGGATGAATAAGTTTATCAACTTAGAGGGTATTTATAGGTCAAGAAATGGCAACCAATGGCCAAGATCTATCAAGTGTAAGGCAAGTGTAAGGTCGAGATGAAGCCGTGTGTTTGTGGGTCCCACTTGCTCATCAACTACACAAAATATCCTACCTAACCGCCGACCACAATTTTGCACAAAAGCGTGCAACTTTTCCCCTTTGGCAGTCCACTTCCTTCAATGTGAGGGTGACACATGTCACCCTCCCGTTAATCCAAAATGTTTCGTCTCTCGGAAAAATCCATAAAAATTATTAATGACATAGCGGAATTTTCCCTACGAAAGTCATGGAAAGCGTTTAAGTCAAAGCGACTCCTTTCGGTACTTGTGCACAAAATTTCATTCTTGCCTAATCTTTAAGGCTCAAATTTATATCGTCGCCCTCGTACATACCACGGAAATACGGTATAACATAACTACTATAATCTTCAAGTAAGTAACATGCGGCGATTAATAAGCGACCAAATTGTAATCCGACTTATGGCTTAAATGACATTTTTGGATTTAAGGCTACAATCGATCCATAATACTTATAAAACTTCAACACATATACTTCATGCTAGCAAACATGTAAGGCTAACAACAATATATAATCTTGTAACACTTAAGAGACAAGATTATTACCTCAACGATTCTTAGTCGACTTAATCCGAAGTCGCTCACTAGCAACTTAGAGCCTCTTACAGACAACTTCCAGCTACTTGAGACCCTTAGAACAACACAAACAACTTTCCTTCAATCTTCCCAACAAAACCTAGAAAAACAACTAGGTTTTCATCTTTGCGACTAACACGAAAACTCTCTTTTTAGGATTTTCTATTGAGATACACTTACAATACACTCATGAACCTTGGTTTAAAGTGTGGAGCTTAATGGACAAGAAAAAATCTTTTCAAAGGAGCTTGAACAGGAGAGCAACTCTTGGAGTTCTTGAAATTCTTGAATTTTTTCTAAGTGTTGAACTTAGTCTTGCTACTAGTACTACTATATAGTTCAATGGAGGGTCGATATGGGTACAAATGTGAGGCTTGGATGAGTTTCTATTAAATATCAAGACTTGTGGTCCCGTTGACCAAGTCAATTTTCTCAAGCTCTTCAAGTTGCAAGACTTGTCTTCTAACAAGGTCAAATGACCCTTTTGGCCATGACAAAATCGTCCAAGGCTACATAAGGGGTGACACGTGTCGCCTCCCATTCGTTCTGATATTCGTTTTAAATGATTCCATAATTCCGATAAATTTTTACAAGTCTCAAATCTTAACATTTCTGAGTTCTTACGTACGTTCTTAAAACATGTCCTGTAAATACGGGGTGTAACACCATTTTCCACATTAAACATGCGATATAAGGGCTGATTTTCCAGCATATGTATAGGTCTAAAAACAATCCCAAAACTGTCCCAAATATCCCACAATTAATGGCCATTCTCGGCGATCAACAACTAAAATCAAAGCCCTTTTCCTTAATTTCTTTTAATCAATTCTCATTCCAACATGTTATATAAGTTATAATAACTATCAACACAATATTTCCTTCGTTATATAATATGCAACACGTGTAAATATAAATGATAAAAATCAGCGAATCGATAGCGACATAATGCAAGCTCTCGACCTCAACTTTAAAAATTACACGCACTTATTTTCCATATTTTCCTTAATACCGTTCATATAATAATCATGACAATGAGTAATATCTAATTCTATGGAAGAAGAAGAATCGTTACCTCGTTTTTAGCCAAAAATCGTCAAAACAGCCCCTTAGGTTTTGGTCGCGATGTTCGTTTCGCTCCACTTCTTCAAGATCAATCACATATATGTGACCCTGTGAGTTTATACCTGACTCCACTTTGTATTCCACTTCCAAAAGTTGATAAAACTTAGGGTTTCACCCTCTCTATTCTCGACGACCACGTTGTTCTTGGGGTTTAAGGGTTATCTTTGCTTAGAACTTCATTAGGAGATTAGTCTTGAGTTTGAGTATTTATCATGGAAGATTGAATAATTTTGGTCCCTGACTTTAGCCTTGGCGAGAGCCTCGATGAGAAAGAGATATATTTGCTCTTGAAATATGGCTAAGTATAGAAGTCTTGCACTCCTTCTTGATATATATAATATGTCTCTAAGTGTGAGATCAAGACAAGTGTATGGTCTTAGGTGTAGCAAGATGTTACACCCCGTAGTTCCAGGGTATGTATGTGAGGACGTACGTACGAGAATACGACACAAAAATTGGAAAGGAAGAAAGATGTGATTTTTCGACGGAAAAGATTAGGATTTTGTGAAGGAAAAATGTTCGTTAAAGGGTGGATTCCCAGTTTGGTATTCGGACTTTTTGGAATTTTTGTGAATTATGGAATTTTATTTCGGAATTGGTCACGTGGGGCCAGGAGAATTCTGATTTGTAGGGCCAGCTTTATTTTGGATTTTGGCATTACGGATATTTTCGGAAGATGAAATATTTTGGGCCAGTAGAAGCGACATGGCACCCATGTGGCTCGTTGGCGAAAAATTAGGGGACAGCATGGACAACGGGCGTTTTTTTGGGGACAAGTGGCGAGCCTTGTCCCGTTTTGTGGTGGACATTTGGTTGGAAAATTACCCACACACTTGGACCCAATCTTACGCATACAACACCTAGATCTTGGCCATTGATTTTGTTATACCCGTATTTCCGGTATATGCGTGAGGCATACGTCTGGTTGAGCCTTAAGTTAGGCGAGGGCGAATTTGTGCCACAACTGCGAAAGGAATTGTTTTTTGAAAGCGTTTTCCGATCTTTGCGAAGGAAAATTACGGTTGCGTCATTAATAATTTTGCGGATTTTTCAGAGATGAAATATTTTGGACAGCGAGAGGCGACACTTGTCACCTCAGTGGCGATCAAGTGGCCGATGGTGTGCGTTTTTGTGCCATGTTTTGTGGCCTAAACCATGGGTCGATGTTTGGAGTGAATTGAGGAGTAGATGGCTAGGGGGCAGGCAAATCCTCGCCTCATTGCCCACCACTTGTCTTGATCTTGGCCGTTGATTTCCCTATAAATACCCCTTTGTTGAAGACTTTCTTAAATCCTCAAACACTTTCTAAGTCTTGAAAATCCTCCCCGCCTCTTAGTAGAAGCTCTCGTCAAAGAGCAAACCCCTCCCCTTTGAAAGGCCATGGCGAAAGTATCCCCTCTCTTGAGTTGTTCTCGTGAAATACACTTGGTAGAAAAATATTCTCAGTATTGTTACTATTCAAAATACCTTAGCCTTATACCTTGTAGTATTCCAAAGTTACCTCTATCGTAGAGCAGGAAATACTACCTTATGTCCTTTTAGTCTCAAAGCGAAACCACAGGAAAATCTTCACAGTTGGTTGAAGTATTAAGAAAAAGTTGCGTAGAACTTCTAAGGGTTGTTTGGAGCGGGTTGGAGCGCTCAGAGTAGGAGCTAAACGTTGCTCAGGATCGACATTTAAACTTGGATAATTGTGGGCTTATCGAGGTAAATACTCTTGTCCTTATATTGTAATTGGAAATTACATACTGTAGTAGTATAGAAATGAATATAAGACTCATAGAAGGGAATTGAACTGTAATAGAAGGATATTACAGAAAAGAATTGAACTGAAATCACATCAGAAGAATATTAAAGAAGAAGATTAAACTGTACTTACATAGAATTTGTATTTCTGATGAACTTGTGTAGCTTAACGGGTAGGGAAGTGCTGCCTAATTTTCCGTAGAATAGAGAACCCTCTGCTTAGAATATTCTACAGAGTAGTCTAGGCGTTGATAGACGTATATGCCTTTATAGGTTGAAAGTTCTGCGAGTAGCATGTTATACTTGAAAGGTGGACAAGGCTAGTCGGGTTAGCGGTGGAGCATTTTGCTATTAGTCGATAATCGTCGCGAGGTATGTGATTCTTCCTATCCTCTTGAGCATGATATTTTAAAAGAATATATATATAATGCGGTAGGCGTCGTGTATTAGCGAGCGTGGTTTTGTCACGACCGAACCGGGCAGTGGTGGTGCCTTACCGGGCACCTGGTGATACAACATCAGTGTCGGGAATATAAAACAAGACATGAAGTGTAAAGCGAGTTATCGAGAAAAGTTGCCTTTCGGCGTGTATATATATATAAAAACTTAAATCCGACGATTACATCCACTTTTACAAACTCTGCCCTTGCGATTACTCTGAGACCTAAGAATGATATGACAACAATGGCGGGAAAGGTGTTATACCGTATTTCCAGTATGTATGCGAGGGCGTGCGTAGGAAATTTGAACTTCAAGTAGGCTTGGCGATTTAATTTTGTGCCTGACACGGTTAAGTCGTTTTTAGTGAAAGCGTTTTCCACGACTTTCGTAGGGAATTTCCGGCTATGCCATATTTTATTTTTGTGGATTTTTCATAGAGGCGAAACATTTTGGACCAACAAGAGGCGACACTTGTCACCCTCTCATTGGAACACCTTGGACGGCATTATGGGCGATTTGGGCTTAAGGGAGTAGGTAGGATATTTTGTGTTGGTTGGTGTGGTAGATGGATAAGGTGTACTTGGGTGAATCTTGGCCTTACAACTTGTGTAGCACTTGGCTCGATCTTGGCCGTTGGTTGGCCTTCAGCCTATAAATACCCGTCCCTTTGAAGACTTATTCATCCGTTCCTAAATGTTCCTAAGTGTTAAATCTTCTCCATCCACTTTGTGTTGAGTTCGGCGAGGCCTCCTCTCCTGAGGCCTTGGCGAGGTATACCCACTCCTAGTAGTGTGGCCGTGGGGTACCCACTGCCTAGTTGCTTTTCGTATAATACCACTCTCTTGGTAGAAATACTCTCAAAGTATTGTTATAATGCCCAATTACCTTAGTCGTATACCTTGTAGTATTCTGGGTTATACTATCTGAAAAGCCAGAAATACTATTATACTTCCGTCTGTCACAAAACCGAAACCACAGGAAAATCTCCATAGTCAGTTGGAGTATTGTGTAGAAGTTGGTTAGAAGCTTCTAAGGGTGGTTTAGAGCGGGTTGGGCGCTCGGAGTTGGAGCTAAGCGATTGCGGGATCGACTTTATACTTGGATAATTATGGGCTTATCGAGGTAAATATCTTGTCCTCTATGTAATTGGAAATTACATGTTGTTAGATTATATAGTTGAAGTATGCTATATATAGTCTTGAACATAGTTATCGTGATGTCTTGCGACTTAAGCTGAATAAAACTTACGTGATGTCTTTGCGACTTAAGCTGAATTTTAAAGTAGAATCTTGTTTGTAATTACATAGGGCTGTATTCGGTGAACTTGTGTAGTAGTGCAGTGCGGTAGAATTGTGCAGATTAGGGTTAGATGTATAACCCACTGGTTGGCTTGGTGGCCGGCCTCGATAGAGGAGGAGATTTCTGTTTGCGGGGAGGTCTTTGCAATTTTACGTAGAATATTCTGCGATTAGACCTAAATGTTAATAAGCGCCTTGTGGCCTTATAGGTTGAAGTACTACGTGTGGCGCGATCTACTTGGCTTAAGGAGTAGCCGCGTTTGGAAGTACTTGGGCGTTTTGCTATTAGTCGATACTCGTCGCGAGGTATGTGAACCTCTTCCTATCTCTTCTAGCATGATATGTGTGAACTATGTAATGCGGTAGGCGTCGTGTGCTAAATGTATTTGATTGGTTTAAAACATAAAGTGTTATAACGGCTTTATGGGAAGTCGGTTATAAGCGACTTTATGTTGGTAAGGAAATACTTGTGGTTTTTAAAGGTAAGCGATTTGAACTATAAGCGGCTTGTTATGTGTTAATAGAGAACTTGAAGTAATACTTGGTTTTGAAAACTTAAGAGTTATACTAGCTTTATGGGAAGTTAGGTATAACGTCTTAAGAAGGTTTCTTGATTTTGGAAATCGAGAATGTGTATCGACAAACCAACTGCGGCGTTAATAAAGGAAATGTTTTTAATAATTATGTATTATTAAAACCGGTAGAAACTTCATCTGCGTAGAAGCTAAGATGAGACAAAATGATATTTCTAGATCATGTTTCTTTGTAATAAGATTGTTATAAACAAGAATATCCTACTCGCATATAAGGCTTATGTTTCTCAGTTGTTTAAAGGAGAATTATATTCTTAAATGAATAAGACTATGAACTACGAAACCTTTCTAAAAGGCAAACTTGAACATGGAAATTAGGCAAACTTGAACATGGAAATTAGGCAAACTTGAACATTGGAAAAGAATGTTGCTAATTGATTTTACAAAGAAGTAATTGATTTACTTTAAAAGATAATCACTTTATATCTACGGGTATTGCGTGGTTTTGTGAAATGCGTATCTTTTAAAGATTTAATGTATGAAGTACTTTGGGGATAGATACGAACTTGTTAGCATAAAGTACCTTGTGTGAATAAGCTTGATTGTGTTGGTTTGAGATAGCGCATAAATACTTTCTTGTTGATGTGATGAGTAAACATGTTAGGATCTTCGTGTGTTAGTATCTTGTGTGATCGTGATGTAAGGGGTCATTCTTGTTGTGCTTACGTTGTTAAGCGTTAAGCCCGTTATCTTGTTATTGTATCACATATCCCCTTGACTTATTATCACAGGGCTTGCCACCCGATGCGGTCTATCGGCTATCAGATCCTTGTGACTATGCAGTCACGGTAGCTCGAGATTGATCATTCGGGTGTTTAGCGATGCGGGGATTCCATGCGATCTGTTGAGACTATGCGGTCTTTTGAGACTATGCGGGCTGCGGG
Organism: Przewalskia tangutica; assembly: GCA_029844215.1. NCBI lineage: Eukaryota > Viridiplantae > Streptophyta > Magnoliopsida > Solanales > Solanaceae > Przewalskia > Przewalskia tangutica. The sequence goes on from JAQGDG010000282.1 coordinate 47,747, forward strand.
AGCCTAGGCGGATCTGAGGTTAGGCGCCCGATGCGGGGTATACCTCGGCGATGCAGGACCGTGATTCGAGGAATACCTCATGCGGTCCGTGTGTGACCTATGCGGGCTGCGAGAGTTCGAGGATAGGCAGCGCATTGATATTGCGGGCGAGTGGCGGCCGATCATGTAGTGCGGTGCAGAAAGACCTCGGGATCTGATTTGTGGTATTTTGATGCGTGGGTCTTAGTAGTCGGCTATGCCTTACGTACTTGCCCGTCACGGTTGTATTGTGATAACTTTGAGGCGTGAGTCCACGACTTGATATATTTGCTTGTTTATTGTGAGCTGTGGTTTTGTTATCATACATGTCTCTGCTTTATTTAGACTACTATGATTCCATTTCTGATATTTTGATTTCACATACTAAATTTTGTTATGCTTGACCTCGCCCGAAGCTGCGTTCATCTGCGAGTTGAGGTACGCGATCGTTGATCCTTGCTCTCGAGTCACGATTTGGCGTTGGGAAGCTCGTTTCTCGGAGGCTTATCGGTGGTATAGTCCCTGTCGTAGTAAGTGTTTACATTCGGGGTTTGGCGGGGCCACTGTCCGCCACGGTTGTCATATCATTCGTAAGTGCATGTAATCTTGTTGTGGGCGGGGTTTGTAAAAAGTTAAAGCATTCATGTTGAAAAAGTTGTCATTTATATATATCTTAGAAAAGCGAAGTTTTCTCAGTTATTGTTTCATATTTCATAATATGTCTTGTATCGTTTATGTTCGTGATTACTCGATGTTGTATCACTAGGGTGCGGGGTAAGGCACGATCCACGGGCGGAATCGGTCGTGACAAAAGTGGTATCGAAGCGATTAATCCTCGGAAAGTGTCTGAGCCGTATCGATGGAGTCTTGATTATCGGTGTGTTGTGCACATCAATAATCGAGGAGGCTATAGGGTATTTAGGATTGGTTTCTATTCTTCTCACTCGAGATCGTGCCTTAGAGGCATGTTGTAAGTTGGACCCTCGCGAAATTATTTCCACTTATCGTTATGCCTCGCGTAGCAAACCGGGCGGGAGGCAAAGCGGCCGAGGAGGCTGCGAGTAGAGTTCGGAGGGTTACGAGGGCACGGGCCCGATCATCACGAGTTAGGTGCTTCGTTCGGGATTTCTGCGACATCGCTGCTTGATAAAGTTTAGCACGGCGGCGGTTCTCTGCGACCATGATATCTGAACCCGGTTCGCGACCGAGAGCAGAATATGGATTGCAAAGGCGACCACATTACTAGCTATGGATTTAACTACGGAGGGTATCTGATGTACGCGAGTCTTGATGAATATCAGCGAGAGGTTGTGCAAGTAGTTCTTGATTGAAGCGAGCATGGCACGTATGCGAGCTTATACGGCGGTAGAAAGCGTAGAGATCGGCGGGTTAACGAGGGCGAGAAGAGGGCGGGCGGCGAGTCCTTTGGTAACTTTACGGGCGAGTCACCTCGCGGCCAGATTTGATTATGCACATCCAGCGTGCAGTGGTCTTCCGGATTTGGGGCGTTGGGGTATGCGAGGAGTTGGTTAGAACTCCAGGGCTTCCGGTTCACAATTTGGAAGACGTCATCCCGGGGAATGTCGTCTTTTAGTTCGTACTTCATGTACCTATGACCGTCAGGGTCTGATGTCGAAAGAGTGTCTGGTAGGAGGACTTAGCCTTGAGGATCGGTGGGTAGTTCGTCACCTTCCAGCTATGCGCCTGCAGGCGGGTTTGATTAGAACGACTAGGGAGTGAAGCGATGGATCGGGCATATCTTTAACCCTGCAGAGCTTTGTATAAGTGATAAGGTGAGTATACCTTAAGTGTTATATTACGATAGCATTGTGTAAATGGTGATTAGAAATCTTGGTTAGTTAACAGTAAGATTTGGGGATAGAAAGTGTGAGCCTTAGAGTGTTATCGTAGAGACCTTAGAAGCGAGGCCGTCTCGAGTAAAAGATGTATTGTTTATGTTTGACCCTTATAGGAGTGCATAGTGCGTGAGTTATGTTGTGGGATTAGTCACGAGTAGTGTGGAATGAAGAGGGTAGTTGAGCTAAGAAGACCGCTAGGTTTTAAGTAGCGTGATTAGTGAGAGTTTTCCTTGGGGAGCTGGCGTTTCGCGTTGCGGGTCGGGTTGAGGCGCGTTGCGGGTCAACCAGCGGCATGTTTGGTGGTGGGATCGGTTTGTGGTGGTCCGCCTTGTGGTAGGGTCACGAGGGTGTTAGGCGAGTTTAGTTAACAACGTCTGATTTCATGAATCGTTCGACCGATGGTTGGGCGAGGAGGTCGGCCGTGTTGTCTTACAGCAAAGGCCGTTTACTCGGCGAGAGGTTATGCGAGATGATATATCGAAAGGTTGTAAAGGCTGCGAGGTGCCTACGCCGCCTTATGTCGAGCAGTGGAGCCAGTTGCGGTGTTTCTTTTACGGAGGTTTTACGAGGCAAGGTTAGGAACTTCAGTAAGTCTCGAGAATCACATTCGCCCTCGGGCGGTGTTTGAATTTCGAGGATAGTTGCGAGAATTGTTGTCTCTGTTAAAGGAGTGTTTAAGCTACCATTTCGGTGTTCGGATGTCGCCTTATGAAGCCTTGTAGGGGCGGATGTGTGATCGCCGGTCGATTGGTTCGATGTTGGCGGGATTGAGATAGTTGGTTGAGCTTGTTCCGGTATGGATAGAGTAAAGCTTGTCTAGAAGAGGTTACGCGGCTCGGAGAAATCGTGCGGATAATCGGCGGCGGCTTAGAGTTGAGTTGGCGGTCGGTCTTCTTGAAAGTACCACCGGATCGGGTGTGAGTTTTGGAAAGCAGAGGAACTTAGCAGGGAGTTGTTTTGGGCCGCACGAGTTCATGTGAAGAATAGGCGGGTTGCCTATATGTTAGCTTTTCGTCAGACTTAGGAAGCGTATGTCGATCTTTCGTATTGTTATATTCGGAAAGTATCGGAGATCCATCAGTGTTCGATTAATGATGACCCCGTTAGAGATAGTAACCCGAGTTTGGAAAATGAAGCGATATCGAAGTTTGGGTGTCTGACGGTAGCGGTGATCACATGCGATCGGTACCGTTTGTTGGAGTCTTTGAGAAGGTTTATGCCTCGGGCAAAGTGACAAAAGTGGTATCATGTGGTAAGAATTCGAGTGTACGAGAAGGGTACGACACGTAAGGGAAGAAGCGAGCGTGTATGGCAAGCGTAGATGTGATCATTTCTTGGAAGGGAGCGTTTGTGATGTTAGAGGTGTGTCCTCGTGGACTTGGAGGTAAGTACTTTGCGCAAGTTGGTTCCGTGGCCATGCGTGGCAGGATTGTTTTCGTAAGTATAGCAGTGAGGACTATCTGCGTGGCGTTTGTTTTGAGACTTAGAAGGAACATTCGGGACGAATGTTTCTAAGGAAGGGAGAATGTTATACCAGTATTTCAGTATGTCTGCGAGGGGCGTGCGTAGGAAATTCGAACTTCAAGTAGGCTTGGCGATTTAATTTTGTGCCTGACACGGTTAGAGTCGTTTTTAGTGAAACATTTTCCACGACTTTCGTAGGGAATTTCGGCTATGCCATATTTTATTTTTGCGGATTTTTAGAGGCGAAACATTTTGGACCAACAGAGGCGACACTTGTCACCTCTCATTGGAACACCTGGGAGCGGCATTATGGACGATTTGGGCTTAAGGGAGTAGGTAGGATATTTTGTGTTGGTTGGTGTGGTAGATGGATAAGGTGTACTTGGGTGAATCTTGGCCTTACACTTGTGTAGCACTTGGCTCGATCTTGGCCGTTGGTTGGCCTTCACTTGCAGCTATAAATACCCGTCCACTTTGAAGACTTATTCATCCATTCCTAAATGTTCCTAAGTGTTAAATCTTCTCCCTCCACTTTGTGTTGAGTTCGGCCAGAGGCCTCCTCTCTAGAGGCCTTGGCGAGGGTATACCACTCCTAGTAGTGTGGCCGTGGGGTACCCACTAACTAGTTGCTTTCGTATAATACCCCACTCTCTTGGTAGAAATACTCTCAAAGTATTGTTATAATGCCCAATTACCTTAGCAGTATACCTTGTAGTATTCTAAGGTTATACCTATCTGAAAAGCCGAAATACTATTATACTTCCGTCTGTCACAAAACCGAAACCCTAGGAAAATCTCCATAGTCAGTTGGAGTATTGTGTAGAAGTTGGTTAGAACTTCTAAGGGTGGTTTAGAGCGGGTTGGAGCGCTCGGAGTTGGAGCTAAGCGATTGCCGGGATCGACTTTATACTTGGATAATTATGGGCTTATCGAGGTAAATATCTTGTCCTACATGTAATTGGAAATTACATGTTGTTAGATATATAGTTGAAGTATGCTATATATAGTCTTGAACATAGTTATCGGCAATGTCTTGCGACTTAAGCTGAATAAAACTTACAGCGATGTCTTGCGACTTAAGCTGAATTTTAAAGTAGAATCTTGAGTGTAATTACATAGAGTGTATTACGGTAGACTTGTGTAGTAGTACCATGGAGTAGAATTGTGCAGTTAGGGTTAGATGTATAACCCCACGGTTGGCTTGGTGGCGGCCTCGATAGAGGAGGAGATTTCTGTTGTTGCGGGGAGGTCTTTGCCAAATTTTACGTAGAATATTCTCGATTAGACCTAAATGTTAATAAAGCGCCTTGTGGCCTTATAGGTTGAAGTACTACGTGTGGCGCGATCTACTTGGCTTAGGAGTAGCGGCGTTTGGAAGTACTTGGGCGTTTTGCTATTAGTCGATGCTCGTCGCGAGGTATGTGAACCTCTTCCTATCTCTTACAGCGTGATATGTGTGAACTATGTAGTGCGGTGAGCGTCATGTGCTAAATGTATTTGATTGGTTTAAAACATAAAGTGTTATAACGGCTTTATGGGAAGTCGGTTATAAACAGCTTTATGTTGGTAAGGAAATACTTGTGGTTTTTAAAGGTAAGCGATTTGAACTATAAGCGGCTTGTTATGTGTTAATAGAGAACTTGAAGTAATACTTGGTTTTGAAAACTTAAGAGTTATACTAGCTTTATGGGAAGTTAGGTATAACGTCTTAAGAAGGTTTCTTGATTTTGGAAATCGAATGTGTATCGACAAACCAACTGCGGCGTTAATAAAGGAAATGTTTTTAATAATTATGTATTATTAAAACGGTGAAACTTCCATCTGCATAGAAGCTAAGATGAGACAAAATGATATTTCCTAGATCATGGCCATTCTTTGTAATAAGATTGTTATAAACAAGAATATCCTACTCACATATAAGGCTTATGTTTCTCAGTTGTTTAAAGGAGAATTATATTCTTAAATGAATAAGACTATGAACTACGAAACCTTTCTAAAAAGGCAAACTTGAACATGGAAATTAGGCAAACTTGAACATGGAAATTAGGCAAACTTGAACATTGGAAAGAATGTTGCTAATTGATTTTACAAAGAGAAGTAATTGATTTACTTTAAAAGATAATCCTTTATATACTACGGGTATGCGTGGTTTTGTGAAATGCGTATCTTTTAAAGATTTAATGTATGAAGTACTTTGGGGATAGATACGAACTTGTTAGCATAAAGTACCTTGTGTGAATAGCTTGATTGTGTTGGTTTGAGATAGCGCGTAAATACTTTCTTGTTGATGTGATGAGTAAACATGTTAGGATGCTACGTGTGTTAGTATCTTGTGTGATCGTGATGTAAGGGGGTCATTCTTGTTGTGCTTACGTTGTTAAGCGTTAAGCTCGTTATCTTATTATTGTATCACGTATCCCTTGACTTATTATCACAGGGCTTGCCACCGCAGCGATGCGGTCTATCGGCTATCAGATCCTTGTGACTATGCGGTCACGGTAGCTCGAGATTGATCATTCGGGTGTTTAGCACGATGCGGGGATTCCACTATGCGATCTGTTGAGACTATACGGTCTTTTGAGACTATGCGAGTGCGGGAGCCTAGGCGGATCTGGGGTTAAGCTGCGCCCGATGCGGGGTATACCTAAAGCGATGCAGGACCGTGATTAGGAATACCTCATGCGGGTCCGTGTGTGACCTATGCGGAGGCTGCGAGTTTCGAGGATAGGCCTTGCATTGATATTGCGGGCGAGTGGCGGCCGATCATGTAGTGCGGTCTAGAAAGACCTCGGGATCTGATTTGTGGTATTTTGATGCGTGGGTCTTAGTAGTCGTCTATGCCTTCGTACTTGCCAAATGCGGTTGTATTGTGATAACTTTGAGGCGTGAGTCACGACTTGATATATTGCTTGTTTATTGTGAGCGTGGTTTTGTTATCATACATGTCTCTGCTTTATTTAGACTACTATGATTCCATTTACGATATTTTGATTTCATGCTGGTACTGTTATCTTGACCTCCTTGAGGCTGCGTTAAATCTGCGAGTTGAGGTACACCGATCGTTGATCCTTGCTCTCGAGTCACGATTTAGCGTTAGGAAGCTCCGTTTCTCGGAGGCTTATCGATGGTATAGTCCTGTCGTAGTAAGTGTTTACATTCGGGGGTTTGGCGGGGCCACTGTCACGCGGTTATCATATCATTCGTAAGTGCAATAATCTTGTTGTGGCGGGGTTTGTAAAAGGATTAAAGCTGTTCATGTTGAAAAAGTTGTCATTTATATATATCTTAGAAAGGCAAGTTTTCTCAGTTATTGTTTCATATTTCATAATATGTCTTGTATCGTTTATGTTCGTGATTACTTTGATGTTGTATCACTAGGGTGCGGGTAAGGCACGATCACGGGCCGGAATCGGATTCGTGACAACGAGCCCCGCCATACCCACGAATGTAGTACCTCTGACTACGGGGACTTTACGGCTGATAAGCCTCGGAGAAGCGGAGCTTCCCAATGAAATGTGATCTAGGCGAGGATCGGCGGTGTACCTCTACTGCGGCATGAGCGGCCCGAAGAAGTCGATCTGGTACCAAGTATGTGAAGAAAATATGTAAATGAAATCATAGTAGTCTATATAAAGCGGGAGACATGTATGATAACCAAACTACGATTCCTGATAAATAAGCGATCGTGTCAAGTCGGGGACTCGCGCCCTCAAAGTCATCACTCAAATACAACTATGGGTCTCACGCCCACAACATCAATCATGCGTGGAATACCTTCCTCGCTGCCGCGATCTATGATATAAAAGCACCAGAATACACGTGAACACGGGTCCCTGTGTCGCAATAAAGCCGTCACGGTAAATGCGAAGGCATAGCCGACTACTAAAACCCACAGTACCAACAAGGTCATAAAGCGTATCATGAGATCTGTCTAGAACACCACGTGATCGAAGGCGGCCCACTCGCGCGATATCTAATGTGCGCGTCTAGTCCAGAACTTCCGCGACTCGCGCCAGGCCACTCGATGGCCCGCGTAGGTATTCCGCGTCGAGTAGCTACTCCCGGCGGCGTCTGGACTCGCGATCCGCGTGGCCACATGACCGCGTGACCATAAAGGCCGCACACTAACACGGAACTCGTAGCTCGCGCATGGGTCACCTGGACCCGCGTGAGGTATTCTCGAATCATAGGTCACACGGACACTTTGAGTCTACCACGCGTGGAGGCGACTTAACCGGAATCATGTCGAGGTGAGTGATATAATACTAACATAACGACTTATCGTTAAACAACATAAGCACAACAAGAAACCCCTTTACACAAACATCACAAGATACTAACACGTAGCATCCTAACATGTTTACTTATCAAATCAACAAGAAAGTATTACAAGGCTATCACAAACCAACACAATTAAGTTATTCACACAAGGTATTTTCTTTATGTTAACAAGTTCGGGTTTTTATCCCCAAAGTACTTCATACATTAACTCTTTAAAAGATCTGTTTCTTTCACAAAAGTCACACAATACGTAGTATAAAAATAGAGTGACTATCTTTTAAATAAACCAAAACACTTCCCTTTGTAAAATCAAGTAACAACGTTATTTTCCAAGCGTTCAAGTTTGCCTAATTTCAAATGCTCAAGTTTCTCATTTTGAAAGGTTTCGTAGTTCATAGTTTTAATCACTTAATGATGTAATTCTCCTTTAAAACAATTTGAGAAACATGTGCCTTATATGAGTAGGTTATTCTTGTTTATAACAATCTTATTACTTGACCATGATCTAGGAAATGTAATATCATTTTGTCTCATCTTAGCTTCATGCGGATGGAGGTTTCTCTTGGTTTTAATAATACTTAATTAGTCAATACATTTCCCTTTATTAGCAGCTGCGGTGGTTTGTTCGATACTTATTACGATTTCAAATCGATAAAACACTATCCTTTTAAAAACCAAGCACTCATTACTCGCGAATGAGGTTTCACACTTTTTAACAAAATTCATATTAATTAAGTCAAGTCTCTTATCTTTTAAGATCAAGTCTCTTAACTTCTAAAATCAATAAACCATTCTTTTTATCTCTCTTAAGTCGTTATACCTAACTTCCCATAAAGCTAGTATAACTCTTAGCTTTTAAAACTAAGCATTACTCTTCTTTCAAAAGGTTTCTTAATTATAAGAAATCTTGAGATTCTTATTCGGGCTTAAGTCAAAAGACATTGCCGTAAAACTACGTTCGATTAACACGTCGTCGTCTGGTACTAAATATATTTCTTTTAAAATATCATGCTCGAGAGGATAGGAAGAATCACATACCTCGTAGATTATCGACTATTAGCAAAGCGTTCACGGTATAACGCTAGCCTTGTCCACCTTTCAAGTAGAACATGCTACTTGCGGAACTTTCAACCTATAAAGGTTATACAAGTCTATCAATGTCTAGACTACTCTGTAGAATACTCTAGCGATAGGTTCTCTATTTTCACGGAAAATCGGGCAGACTTCCTGCAGTTAAGCTACATGAAGTCTCTTTGTAATCTATGTAAGTATAGTTTAATCTTCTTCTGATGTGATTTCAGTTCAAGTCTTTTCTGTAATATCCTTCTATTACAGTTCACTTCTCTTCTGCAACACCCTTTTATGAATCTTATATTCAATTATATACTACTACAGTATGTAATTTCCAATTACAACAGAAGGTCAAGAGTATTTACCTTGATAAGCCCAAAATTATCAAGTTTAAATGTCGATCTGAGCAGCGTTTAGCTCTACTGCGGGTGCTCGACCGCTCCAAACAACCCTTAGAAGTTCTACAACTTCTTAATACTTCAATGGCTATGAAGATTTTCCTTAGGGTTTCGTTTTTGTAGTGAAGGGAAGTATAATAGTATTTACGGGCTTTTAGTATAGGTGTAACCTTGGAATACTACAAGGTATTTGGGCAGGTATTTTGGAATTGTAACAATACTTGGAGTATTTTCTACCAAGAGGGGTATTTGAGAACAACACCACTAGGAGGGTAGGTTTGCTAGCACCCACAGGAGAAGTACCTCTCGACCAAAGGCCTGAGGGGAGGAAGACTTGGGCCAGCTTACTAAGAGGGAAGGGTTTTCAAGACTTAGAAAGATTTTGTGGATGAAGAAGTCTTCAACCAAGGGCAATATCTAGCCAAGTGGTAGGCAAGTGTAGGGTGAGGATTTACCCGTGTGTACCTTATCCAACTACGCACAAAATATCACAAATATCTGCCGACCCTTGACCCACAAATCGTCCACTTGGCGCCCACAACAACGTCCACTATGAGGGTGACACATGTCACCCTCCGTTAATCCAAAATGTTTCATCTCTCGGAAAAATCCATAAAAAATATAAATGACATAGCCGTAATTTTCCGCCCGCGAAGTTTTGTAAAGCGTTTAGTCGGAAACGATTCTTTTGGTAATTGTGAACAAAATTTCGTCCTTGCCTAACTTTAAGGCTCAAACTTTTCTCGTCGTCCTCGCGTACATACTGGAAATACGGGTATAACATTCTTCCTCCTTAGAAACATTCGTCGAATGTTCCTTCTGAGCGGATAACGATGAAGTTCCTCTTAGCAAACAAGTTTCGATGCCACGTATGGCCACAAAATAACACACGCTCCAATACTTAATCCAAGTCTACGAGGAATCATCTCTAACATCACAAAAGCTTCCACTCAAAGTCTAAGCGATACTCCAGAAAGCGATCACTTATATCCTCTTAACACATGTTCACTTCTTCCCTTACTCGTCGTACCCTTCTCGTACACTCGAACTCTTTCTCATAACTTACCACATTTCTGTTACTGCCTCAGTTTCCAAATCTTGGGGTTACTATCTCCAACTTGGTCATCATTACTGGGAACAATCTGGATGGATCTCCGATACTTTTCCGAACCTAGCAACACGAACGACCGGACCTTTGCCTCGCGTCGGACGGCAATGCTAACCATGCAACTGGCCTATTCTTCACATAACACGAAAAGGCCCAAAGTAACTCGGGCTAAGTTTCCTCTGTTTTCCAAAACTCATCACACCGCTTTCAGGTGGTACCTTGAAGACCAGTCTGCACGAACTCAGCGTCGTCGTCGATTATCCGCGACTTACGGTGACTACGAGCTGCCAATAACCTCTCTGGATAGGCTTTATCCACGTCCTGCCGAAACAAGTATGAACCAACTATCTGAACCTTGCCAACCTCGAACCAATCGACCGGCAACTTACACTTCCGCCCCCTACAAGGCGTCATAAAGCGATATCCGAATACTGAAATGGTAGCTATTAAAACACTCCCTCAACAGGAGGCAACCATCCTCACAGCTACCCCTGAAATCCAAACAGCGGCGAAGCGAATCGTCTTGAGACTCACGAGTTCCTAACCTGCTGGTAAAACTTCGAGGAAGAAATAGTCATAACACAGGCTTCACATGCGTCATAAGGTGAAAGTAGGCACCTCGTGCAGCCTTACAACCTTACGATATAACATCTCGCATAGCCTCTGCCGGAGTAAGCGGTCCTGCGAAAGACAAGATGGGCTGACCTCGTGGCTCGACTCTGGTCGAGCGCATCCACGAACTCGTCTGTTGGTTAGCTTAAACTTGGGTCTAACACCCTCGTGACCTATCCTGGCGGGACCACCCCAAACTGAACCCACCAACATACAGGTCGCGGGTTGACACGCAATCGGTCCTCAACCCGACCCGATATCGCGACAAACACTTGCTCCCCGATCCGGAATCAATCCAACAAGCAAGTCACGAAAACCTAGTGGTCTTCTTAGCTCAACTACCTCTTTCATTTCATACCACGGGACTTATCACACGGACATATCTCATGTGTACTATGCACTCAGATAAAGGTTAACATAAAAAATCTTTTACTCAAGATGGCCTCGCCTCTAAGGTCTCACGTATAAAACTCTAAGGCTCACACTTTCCTTATCCCAATCTTACAGGTTATCTAACCATGATTTCTAATCACAATTAACACAATGCTATGTGAACATAACATTTAAGGTATACTAAATCTTATCATACGTACTAATCTCTAGAGGTTAAGGATCTACATGTATCTACGACTTCACTTCCCTTTGTCGTTCTAATCAATCACCTTTGTGGGTGCATAGCTAAGGAAGGTGTGAACTAGCCACGATCTGAAGGTGAGTCTCTACATCGCGCCACCTGCAGTCGGACAATTTCATAAAATGGCCTGGCATGAAGTATAACAAGTTGTCGAAGAAATGCGACACTCTCACAATGACACTTACCACCACGCGCGAGGTGGGGGTGGCCTCTACAGCTAACACCCTTCCTCTCCGAACTCTTGAATCCATTTGGTGGAACCTACGTGTATCTGTGAACGAAGCCACAGAGTTACGACCAACTCTGCATAACCCTTTCTTAGCTACTCGTCAAGACTCGTAATCGGTACATAATATACTCTCGGTTGCTAAATCCATAGCTAATGTGAGTCGTCTCTTTGCAATCTATATTCTCTGTTCGATCGTGGGCGAAGGTTCAACTATCATGGCGCGATGGGGCTGCTGCGCTGCTAAACTTTGTTGAAATTTGTGGCGTCATTGAACTCCCTAATGAAGCACTACCCTAGGTGATGATTGGGCATGTGCCTCGTAACCTACGTGATCTACTCGCGGCTCCGCCAGTGCCACCTTCTAGGCCGGGTTGCCTTGCGCGGAGGCATAACGGTAAGGAAAGAAATACGTTAGAGGTCGACTTATAACCGACTCTAAGCACGATCTCGAGTGAGAAGAATGGAAACGATGTTATACCGTATTTCGGAGTATGTGCGTGAGGCGTGCGTATACAATTTGAGCCTTAAAGTGGGCATAGGTTCGAATTTGTGCATAACTACCAAAGGAGTCGTTTTTGGCGAAGCGTTTCCACGACTTTCGTAGGAAAATTAGGCTATGTCATTTAAAAATTTTGCGGATTTTTCAGAGGCGAAACATTTTGGACCAGCGAGAGGCGACACTTGTCACCTCTAATTGGAGCTGCGTTTTTGGGCGGATTGGACGAAAGGGTCGAGGGAGTTGGTAGGATATTTTGTGCAAGTTGTGTGGTAGATGGATAAGGTGCACATGGCTTAATCCTAGCCTACACTTGCCTAACACTTGGCTTGATCTTGGCCATTGGTTGGCCTTTGCTTGACCTATAAATACCCCTTAGTTGATGAACTTTCTTCATCAAAATCATTTTCAAGTCTTGAAATCTCTCCCTTTGTGAGTTGAAATCGTCCAAACCTCCCCTTTGAGAAAGGCCTTGGCGAAAAGCTCCCCACTCCCTGTAGTGTTCTGGTAGGGTACCCCCACTTAGCCTAGTTGTTTAGTATAATACCCCCTTTTGTGGTATAGAAATACTCTCTAGTATTGTTATAATGCCCAAATACCTTGGCCCAAATACCTTGTAGTATTCCCAAAGTTACACTTATACAAAGCCAGAAAATACTATTATACTTCCCTCGATCCAAATGAAACCACTAAGTAAATCTTCACCGTAGTTGAAGTTATAAGTAGAAGTTGGTTAGAACTTCTAAGGGTTGGTTGGAGGCGGTCGGGCGCGGAGTAGGAGATAAACCTTGCTCGGGATCGACGTATAACTTGGATAATTTTGGGCTTATCGAGGTAAACACTCATGACATACATTTGTAATTAGAAATTACATGTTGTAGGAGTATATAGTTAAGTATACTATAAATAGAACCGAACTTAGTTGTGCGGCAATGTCTTTTGACTTAAGCTGAATAATACTTACGATGTCTTGCGACTTAAGCTGAATTTTAAGAAGAGAAGCTGAGCGTAATTACATGGGGTGTATTCTGATGACTTGTGTAGCATTCTTGTGTAGTAGAATTGTACACGCCGGTTAGGCGTGTTAACCCCCGGTTGGCTTGGTAGCGGCCTCGATAGAGGAGGAGATTTCTGTTGTTGTGGGGAGAGTCTTTGCAATTTTACGTAGAATATTCTACATTGAGATCTAAAGATATTAATAGGCGCTTTGTGGCCTCTATAGGTTGTAGTACTACGTGTGGGTGATGCTTGGTGAGAGTGTAGCGACGGTTTGAGGTACTTGGAGCGTTTTGCTATTAGTCGATACTCGTCGCGGTATGTGAACCTCTTCCTATCTGTTCTAGCATGATATGTGTATAACTATGTAGTGCGGTGAGGCGTCGTGTGTTAAATGTATTTGATTGTCTTTAAACATAAAGTGTTATAACGACTTTATGGGAAGTTGGTTATAACGTCTACATGTAAATGAGAAATGCTTTGTGGTTTTAAAAGATAATTGATTTGACTTATAACCGACTTGATGTAAAAGAACCTTGAAGTATTCTAAAAGATTAAGAAACCTTTTTGAAAGAAGTGTATACTTGGTTTGAAAACATAAAAGTTATACGACTTTATGAGAAGTTAGGTGTAGCATTAAGAGATAAAAGAATGGTTTAATGGTTTAGAAGTTAAGAGACTTATTCTTAAAGATAAGAGACTTGACTTAATATGGATGTTTGTGTGAAACCTCGTTCGTGAGTAATGAGTACTTGGTTTTGGAAGGAATAATGTATTCTTGATTTGAAATCGAGAATGTGTATCGACAAACCACTGCGGCGTTAATAAAGGAAATGTATTGAATAATTAAGTATTATTAAAACCGGTGAAACCTCAATCTGCATAGAAGCTAAGATGAGACAAAATGATATTACATTTCTAGATCATGCTGCTAATAAGATTGATTATGAACAAGAATAACCTACTCGCCTAAGGCATATGTTACTCGATTGTTTTAAAAGAGATTAAGACATTGAACTATGAACTTTTCAAAAAGAGACTTGTGTATTTGAAATTAGGCAAGCTGGAACTTTAGGAAAAGAAAGGCATTGTGTTGTCTTAAAATGGTTTAAAACATAAGGTGTATAACAACTTTATGGGAAGTTGGTTATAACGACCTTATGAAAACAAAAGAAAGGTTTTATCATTGGTTTTAATGTGGTAACTTGACTTTAAAAGAAAAGTGTTTTGGTCGAAAAAGAAGGCATGGTGTTGCCTTAATTTGGTTTTAAAAAAGGAAAGTATGGAAGTTGTTTTGGTTTACTTAAAGATATAAGTCACTCTATTTTTATACTACGGTATCGGGTGACTTTTAGAAAAGGATAAGATCTCTTTAAAAGGAATTTAACGTCGTAGTACTTTAGGAGTTAAAACCGGACTTTGGCATAAAATGAAAGTACTTTGAGTTGTGTGAAATTTGCCTATGCTTGTTGTTGTGAAATTTGCCTATGCTTGTTGTGATAGCCTTTGTTGTGCAAAGCTTGTGTTTCTATACTACGCGTCTCGATGGAGGGTCGGTTGACTTATTGAGAACTTACTTGGGCGTCTTGCGTGTGGCGGAGAAATTCCGCAGATGCGTTCGCATTGATAGTGTTACTTTTGTTAAATCACTTTGGACATCTTGACACGATCGTGGCGCTGCGGGTATCTTCCACTTTGATTCTGCCTTGTTGTCTTATTGTTTCCCTTTGGACATCTTGCACGATCGTGGCGCGCGGGTATCTTCCATTTGGAATCTTTGTCTTATTGTTTCCACTTTGGACCTCTTGACCACGATCGTGGCGCGCGGGTATCTTCCATTTGGAATGTTGTCTTATTTGTTCCCTTTGGACATCGACACGATCGTGGCGCGCGGGTATGCTCCATTTAGATTTCTATCTTGTTGTTATCATATCATAGGCTGCCGTGATGAGAAGGTACTCATGGCGGGATTAATGTTGTGGCGTGAGACCACGAATTGATATAAGCGTATGTGTATGTCTTGTAGTTTGGTTATCATACACATCTCACCTTTTATAGACTATTATGATTTGATTCTGATATTTTCTGATTTCACATACTTGGTACTGTTATCTTGACCTCGCCCGGAAGCTGCGTTCATCTGCATGGTAAGTCGTGTTGTCGATCCATTTTAGGATCACGCTTCGTGTTGGGAAGCTCCGTTCCTTGGAGGCTTATCTTTGGTATGTTACCACAGTGCAGCAGGTCAGGTGTACATTCGAGGGTATGGCGGGGCCACTGTCCGTCATAGTTGTTAATGTAAATCTTAAGTGCTGTAACCTTGTTGTGGCGGGGTTTGTAAAAGGATAATTGTTGGGTATTTATGTATATATGATGAAAGCAACTATTTTGGTTGACTGTTTATTTATTTTGTCTCAAAATTCATGTTCATGTTTTTATTTATTGATTTTCTCGATGTTGTATCACTAGGGTGCGGGGTAAGGCACGATCACGGGCAGGTTGGTCGTGACAAAAGTGGTATCGAGCGATTAGTCCTCGGAAAGTGTCTACAGACCGTGTCTAGTAGAGTCTTGATTATCGGTGTGTTGTGCGCATCTATGTCGAGAGGCTATAGGACATTTAGGATTAGTTTCCATTCTTCTCATTACGAGATCGTGCCTTAGAGTGTGTTGTAAGTTGGACCCTGCAGCGTATCTCGTTTTTACGATTATGCCTCGCGCCTTGGCAACGGGCCCGAAGGGCAAAGCGCGAAGGAGATCTGAGTAAGCGCGGCGATCTCTACGAGACGCGATACACGAGCCTCGATCCTACAGTGCGCGAAGAAGATAGTTACAAGAGATGGCGATTAATGGCGAGTTGTGGACTTGAGAGATAAGCTGGATCACGTGATTCCGGCCAATAGCACCGTAGTTCACCCCAGCGACGATTTGAGATTACGGGATTTTACGAGTGTAACGCTTGATTTTATGGGTGAGGCACGAGGATGATCGCGAGAGTTCATCCGGCGATTCTGTGGATCGTAAAGTAATCGAGCATCGGAGACCGAGTCGGTGGTCCTAGGTTCGCATCGGCTGCGTGATCCCGCAGTCGACTGGTTTGATTCGGGGGAGCTGTCCCGGGGAGAGCATGCACTTCCAGCTGTAGGGGACGAGTGCTCAGAGGCCTTTCTTGCACATTTCTTACCTCGCGGATGAGAGGGCTCGGCGACAGATTTTTGGTGTTGCGGCCGAGCAGGCGTGCGGTTCGGGAGTACAATGTGGAGTTCGACTCATTGGCGTCGTCCCGCGTTAGTAGCTAGTATGGAGGATCGAGTGCAGATATATTCTGAGGCTCGATGATTACCTAGCGAGTTGTTGGTGTAGCTCTTGTAGGGCATGGACATTGCCGCGTGCGAGCTTATGCACTTGGAGGTGAGGCGGAGAAATCGGCGAAATAACCAGTCGGCGAAGAGGCGAGCAGCGGTCGCTGGTGACTTTCGGCGGACGCCTCGTGGCCGAACTAGTTATGCGCCTCGCCCGATCTGAGTGGTCCTCGCAATCTTGAGCATCAGTATTCGGGAGGCGGTCGGGGCTCGAGGTTGATTTTCGAGAAGCGGTGTTAGCGGTGAAGCCACCCTACCTCGTTGTGACGTGGTAGACTCGCGGTGGGAGTGTCGTGCTAGTCAGGGAGTTTGTTTTACATGCGGCAGCGAGGGCCATTTGGGAGAATTGTCCGACCGGGGTGTGGCGGTAGGATAGCCTGACTACGGGATCGATTGGGTTCTTCACCTCCGTAGTCGAGCGGGATGTTCATACCGGCGGGCCACGGTAAGTCGCGGTGGAAGTTCCAGATTTTAGCGGTCCTCAGAATCGCCTATTTTTGAGTATATCCTTAACCTGCAGAGTTTTGTATGTATTGATGTTGTGATGATGTGTTTAGTGTTATGTTCGGATGGCTTTGTGCTAAAATGTGATTTAGAAACACAGTTAGTGAAAAAGGGTAAGCACTGGGGTGAGAAATGATGAACCTTAGAATATTCTGATTGAGACCTTAGATGTAAGGCGTCTTGAGTACAAGATCTTGCGGGTGATCTTTGTCGAATATATAATCATCATTAGAGTAATTGTGGGAAATTTCCTTGGGTAGTGTAAAAATAGAAGTGGTAGCTTTCGGCTGTAGAGGTAAGATTGTTCGGATCGGGAGCAAGGCGTGATGCGTAAGTGGGTCGGGTTGGGGCCATGTTGAGGCCAACCGCGGCGGTTCAAAGTGGGGTCAGCTGGGTGGTCGCGGTGGTAGGTCACGAGGGCGCTAGGCCCGTGATTAGATAACCGTCGTATGAGTTCGTGGATATGTTCGACCGAGTGGATCGTGAAGGCGGGAATGGCCTTAAGGAGAGTGAAGCTAGTAAGATGACCAAGTTTGGAGGTTGTGACTCCAAAGTGTTGGGAAGCTGGCGATGGCGAAGTGTGATGCGTTATGCGAAGAGTTCAAGTGTTCAAAGGGCACGGCGAGTAAGGAGGAAGAGAGCGTGTGTTATTACGTGGCGGTGTGGCGTTGACAACTTGTTAGAAGGAACTTCCGTTATCTGTTTGAGAAGGAACATTCGGGACGAATGTTTCTAAGGAGGAGAATGTTATACCCGTATTTCCAGTATGCGTGAGGCGTGCGTATACAATTTGAGCCTTAAAGTGGGCATAGGTTCGAATTTGTGCATAACTACCAAAAGTCGTTTTTAATGAAAGCGTTTCCACGACTTTCGTAGGAAAATTCGGCTATGTCATTTAAAATTTTTGCGGATTTTTAGAGGCGAAACATTTTGGACCAACGAGAGGCGACACTTGTCACCTCTGGTGGAGCTGCGTTTTTGGGCGGATTGGGCGAAAGGGTCAAGGGAGTTGGTAGGATATTTTGTGCAAGTTGTGTGGTAGATGGATAAGGTGCACATGGCTTAATCCTAGCCCTACACTTGCCTAACACTTGGCTTGATCTTGGCCGTTGGTTGGCCTTTGCTTGACCTATAAATACCCCTTAGTTGATGAACTTTCTTCGTCAAAATTATTTTCAAGTCTTGAAATCTCTCCCCTTTGTGAGTTGAAATCGTCCAAACCCTACTCTTTGAGAAGGCCCTTGGCAGCTCCCCTCCGCTGTAGTGTTCTAGCCGTAGGGTACCCCTTAGCCTAGTTGTTTTCGTATAATACCCCTTTTTGTGGTATAGAAATACTCTCTAGTATTTTTATAATGCCCAAATACCTTGGCCCAAATACCTTGTAGTATTCCCAAAGTTACACATACAAAAGCCCGAGAAAATACTATTATACTTCCTCGATCCATAACGAAACCACTAAGTAAATCTTCACGTAGTTGAAGTTATAAGTAGAAGTTGGTTAGAACTTCTAAGGGTTGGTTGGAGCGGGTCGGGCGCCGCAGTAGGAGTTAAACCTTGCTCGGGATCGACGTATAACTTGGATAATTTTGGGCTTATCGAGGTAAACACTCATGACATACATTGTAATTGGAAATTACATGTTGTAGGAGTATATAGTTAAGTATACTATAAATAGAACTGAACTTAGTTGTGCGGCAATGTCTTTTGACTTAAGCCTGAATATTACTTACGGCAATGTCTTGCGACTTAAGCCTGAATTTTAAGAAGAAGCCCATGTAATTACATGGGGTGTATTCTGATGAACTTGTGTAGCATTCTTGTGTAGTACAATTGTACACGCCCGGTTAGGCGTGTTAACCCACGGTTGGCTTGGTAGCGGCCTCGATAGAGGAGGAGATTTCTGACTATTGCGGGGAGGTCTTCTTAGAATTTTACGTAGAATATTCTACATTGAGATCTAAAGATATTAATAGGCGCTTTGTGGCCTCTATAGGTTGTAGTACTACGTGTGGGTGATCTGGCTTGGCGAGAGTGTGTGACGGTTTGAGTACTTGGGCGTTTTGCTATTAGTCGATACTCGTCGCGAGGTATGTGAACCTCTTCCTATCTGTTCTAGCATGATATGTGTATAACTATGTAGTGCGGTGAGCGTCACGTGTGTTAAATGTATTTGATTGTCTTTAAACATAAAGTGTTATAACGGCTTTATGGGAAGTTAGTTATAACATTTCATGTAAATGAGAAATGCTTTGTGGTTTTAAAGATAAGCGATTTGACTTATAACCGAGCTTGATGTAAAGAACCTTGAAGTATTCTAAAGATTAAGAAACCTTTTGAAAGAAGTGTATACTTGGTTTGAAAACATAAAAGTTATACCAGCTTTATGAGAAGTTAGGTGTAACGCCTTAAGAGAGATTAAAAGAATGGTTTAATGGTTTAGAAGTTAAGAGACTTATTCTTAAATATAAGAGACTTGACTTAATATGGATGTTTGTGTGAAACCTCATTCGTGAGTAATGAGTACTTGGTTTTGGAAGGAATAATGTGTTCTTGATTTGGAAATCGAATGTGTATCGACAAACCAACTGCGGCGTTAATAAAGAAATGTATTGAATAATTAAGTATTATTAATTCCAGTAGAACCCTCCATCTGCATATAAGCTAAGATGAGACAAAATGATATTACATTTCTTGATCATGTCTGATAATAAGATTGATTATGAACAAGACTAACCTACTACTAAGGCATATGTTACTCAATTGTTTTAAAAGAGATTAAGACATTGAACTATGAACTTTTCAAAAAAGAGACTTGTGTATTTGAAATTAGGCAAACTGGAACTTTAGGAAAAAAAAGGCATTGTGTTGTCTTAAAATGGTTTATAAGGTGTATAACAACTTTATGGGAAGTTGGTTATAACGACCTTATGAAAACAAAAGAAAGGTTTTATCATTGGTTTTAATGTGGTAACTTGACTTTAAAAAGAGAAGTGTTTTGGTCAAAAAAGAAGGCATGGTGTTGCCTTAATTTGGTTTTAAAAAAGAAAGTATGGAAGTTGTTTTGGTTTACTTAAAAGATATAAGTCACTCTATTTTTATACTACGGGTATCGGGTGACTTTTAGAAAAGGATAAGATCTCTTTAAAAAGGAATTTAACGTACGTAGTACTTTAGGGTTAAAACCCGGACTTTGGCATAAAATGAAAGTACTTTGAGTTGTGTGAAATTTGCCTATGCTTGTTGTTGTGAAATTTGTCTATGCTTGTTGTTGTGAAATTTGCCTATGCTTGTTGTGATAGCCTTTGTTGTGCAAAGATTGTGTTTCTATACTCTGGCGTCTCGATGGAGGTCGGTTGACTTGTTGAGAACTTACTTGGGCGTCTGCGTGTGGCGGAGAAATTCCGCAGTGCGTTCGCTGTTGATAAGCGTTACTTTTGTTAAATCACTTTGGACATCTTGACCGCGATCGTAGCGCTGCGGGTATGCTTCCACTTTGATTACCGCCTTGTTGTCTTATTGTTTCCCTTTGGACATCTTGACCACGATCGTGCGCGGGTATCTTATTTGGAATGTTGTCTTATTGTTTCCCTTTGGACCTCATCGACACGATGTGTAGCGCCGCGGGTATGCTTCCATTTGGAATGTTGTCTTATTTGTTCCCTTTGGACATACCGACACGATCGTAGCGCGGGTATGCTCCCATTTGGATTTCTATCTTGTTGTTATCATATCATAGACCGCGATGAGGAAGGTACTCATGGGCGGGATTAATGTTGTGGCGTGAGACCACGAATTGATATAAGCTGTTATGTGTATGTCTTGTAGTTTGGTTATCATACATCTCCTGCTTTTATAGACTATTATGATTTGATTCTGATATTTTCTGATTTCACATACTTGGTACTGTTGTCGACCTCGCCGAAGTGCGTTACATCCGCGGTAGAGAATACGTCGGTTATCGATCCCATTTTAGGATCACCTTTCGTGTTGGGAAGCTCCGTTCCTTGAGGCTTATCTTTGGTATGTTACCACAGTGCAGCAGGTCCGTGTACATTCGGGGTATGGCGGGGCCACTGTCCGTCATAGTTGTTGTGTAAATCTTAAGTGCAGTAACCTTTGTTGTGGGCGGGGTTTGTAAAAGGATAAGCTGTTGGGTATTTATGTATATATGATGAAGGCAATTGTTTTGGTTGACTGTTTATTTATTTTGTCTCTAAATTCATGTTCGTGTTTTTATTTAGCTGATTTTCTACGATGTTGTATCACTAGGGTGCAGGTAAGGCACGATCACGGGCAGGTTGGTCGTGACAAAGTGGTATAGCGATTAGTCCTCGGAAGTGTCTGAGAATTAATCTAGTAGAGTCTTGATTATCGGTGTGTTGTGCACCACATCTATAATCAGTAAAACATTATCCCTTTTAAAAACCAAGCACTCATTACTCACGAATGAGGTTTCACACCTTTTTAACAAAATTCATATTAATTAAGTCAAGTCTCTTATCTTTTAAGATCAAGTCTCTTAACTTCTAAAATCAGTAAACCATTCTTTTTATCTCTCTTAAGTCGTTATACCTAACTTCCCATAAAGCTAGTATAACTCTTAAGCTTTTAAAACTAAGCATTACTCTTCTTTCAAAAGGTTTCTTAATTCTCTTGAAATACTTGAGATTATTATTCGGGCTTAAGTCAAAAGACATTGCCGTAAAACTACGTTCGATTAACACGTCGTCTACCGTACTAAATATATTCCTTTTAAAATATCATGCTCAAGAGGATAGGAAGAATCACATACCTCGCGACGATTATCGACTATTAGCAAGCGCTCATGGCTATAACAGACTAGCCTTGTCCACTTTCAAGTAGAACATGCTACTTGCGGAACTTTCAACCTATAAAGGTTATACAAGTCTATCAATGTCTAGACTACTCAGTAGAATACTCTAAGCGATGGGTTCTCTATTTTACGGAAAATCGGGCGTGACTACTGCAGTTAAGCTACTGAGTCTCTTGTAATTCTGATCTATGTAAGTATAGTTTAATCTTCTTCGATGTGATTTGATTCAAGTCTTTTCTGTAATATCCTTACATTACGTTCACTATCTTCGCAACACCCTTACATGAATCTTATATTCAATTCTATACTACTAAAGTATGTAATTTCCAATTACAATGAAGGTCAAGTATTTACCTTGATAAGCCCAAAATTATCAAGTTTAAATGTCGATCTGAGCAACGTTTAGCTCTACTCTGGGTGCTCCAACCCGCTCCAAACAACCCTTAGAAGTTCTACGTGACCTTCTTAATACTTCAATGGTATGAAGATTTTCCTTAGGGTTTCGTTTTTGTGGTGAAGGAAGTATAATAGTATTTGGGCTTTTAGTATAGGTGTAACCTTGGAATACTACAAGGTATTTGGGCCAAGGTATTTTGGAATTGTAACAATACTTGGAGTATTTTCTACCAAGAGGGGTATTTACGAGAACAACACCACTAGGAGGGTAGGTTTGGCTAGCACCCTAGGAGAGGTACCTCTCGGCCAAAGGCCTCATGAAGGGGAGGGAAGACTTGGGCCAGCTTCTACTAAGAGGGAAGGGTTTTCAAGACTTAGAAAAGATTTTGTGGATGAAGAAGTCTTGACCAGGGGGTATTTATAGGACAACCAAGGGCTAAGATCTAGCCAAGTGGTAGGCAAGTGTAGGGTGAGGATTTACCCATGTGTACCTTATCCAACTACCACACAAAATATCACAAATATCCTACCAACCCTTGACCCACAAATCATCCACTTGACGCCCACAACAACGTCCACTATGAGGGTGACACATGTCACCCTCCCGTTGGTCCAAAATGTTTCATCTTTCGGAAAAATCCGCAAAAAAATATAAATGACATAGCCGTAATTTTCCCTTCGCAAGTTTTGTAAAACGTTTCGTCGGAAAACGTTTCTTTTCGGTAGTTGTGAACAAAATTTCGTCCTTGCCTAACTTTAAGGCTCAAACTTTTCTACGTACGTCCTCACGTACATACTCTGGAAATACGGGGTATAACAGTTTTACTCCGATGTCTTCTGACTTGAGTTTTAAATAATAAGAATCTTGAAGTATTTCAAAAGAATTAAGAATCGTTTTTTAAAGAAGAGTAATACTTGGTTTAAAAGCTTAGGGAGTTATACTAGCTTTATGGGAAGTTAGGAATAACGACTTAAGAAAGATAAAAGGAACGGTTTACTTAATTGTTTATGAACGCCTTGTATTGATTTCGGAAATGATAATAAGTATCGAACAAACCACGTAGCTAATAAAGGGAAATGTATTGACTAATGAGTATTATTAAAACCAGTAGAAACCTCCATAGAAGCTAAGATGAGACAAAATGATATTACATTTCCTAGATCATGACTGCTTTAATAAGATTGTTATAAACAAGAATAACCTACTCACACATAAGGCATATGTTTCTCAAATTGTTTTAAAGGAGAATTATATTATTAAGTGATTAAAACTATGAACTACGAAACCTTTCGAAAATGAGAAACTTGAGCATTTGAAATTAGGCAAACTTGAACGTTTGGAAAATAATGTTGATTACTTGATTTTACAATGGGAAGTGTTTTGGTTTACTTAAAAAGATAGTCACTCTATTTTTATACTACGGGTATTGTGTGACTTTTGTGAAAGAAACGGATCTTTTAAAAAGTTAATGTATGAAGTACTTTGGGGATAAAAACCCGAACTTGTTAACATAAGTAGAAAGTACCTTGTGTGAATAACTTGATTGTGTTGGTTTGTGATAGCCTTGTAATACTTTCTTGTTGATTTGATAAGTAAACATGTTTAGGATGCTACGTGTGTTAGTATCTTGTGATGTTTGTGTCAAGGGGTTTCCCTTGATTGTGCTTATGTTGTTTAACGATAAGCCGTTGTGCTAGTATTATATCACTCACCTCTTGACATGATACCGGGGGTTAAGCTGCCCTCCGATGCGGGGTATACCTCAGGAAGTCTGTGTGACTATGATTCGAGATACCTCATGCGGGTCCAGGTGGCCTATGCGGAGCTACGAGAATTCCAGGTTAGTGTGCGGCCTTTGTGGTCATGCGGTCTATGTGGCCATGCGGACTGCGAGTCCAGGACGATGCCGGGGAGTAGCTACCCTCGATGCGGGGAATACCTCATGCGGGCCTATGTGAGTGGCCTATGCGGGCTGCGGGAAGTTCGAGGACTAGGCGCGCATTAGATCTGCGGCGAGTGGCGGCGATCATGTGGCGATCTAGACGGACCTCGTAATCGATTTATGACCTTGTTGATGCGTAGGTTTTAGTAGTCGGCTATGCCGCCGTACTTACCGTCTGATTTTATTATGACACAGTGGGACACGGTGTTCATGTATTCCTTGGTGCTTTTATATCATAGCTGCCGTGGTGAGGAAGGTATTCCACGGGCATGATTGATGTTGTGGGCGTTAGACCCATAGTTATATTTGAGTGGTGACTTTGAGGGCGTGAGTCCCTGACTTGACATGACTGCATATTTATTGTGAACTGTAGTTTGCTTATCATACATGTCTCCTGCTTTATATAGACTACTATGATTTCATTTCTGATCTTTCTGATTTCACATACTTGGTACCTATTATGCGACCTCGCCCTTGAGTGCGTTCAATCTGCAGTAGAGGTACACCAGTCGTCGACCCTCGCTCTTAGGATCATAGTTCAGCGTTTTGGGAAGCTCGTTTCTCCGGAGGCTTATCTTGGGTATAGTCCCCTGTCGTTGTAGGTACTTACATTCAGGGGTATGGCGGGGCCCTGTCTCGCCATTGTTGTTATATCATTCTTAGAGGTCTGTAGTATTGTTGTGGGCAGAGTTTGTAAAAAGGATGTAACTGTTCGGATTTAAGTTTTTTTTTTTTTATATATATATGCCGAAAGACAACTTTTCTTCAGATAAACTGTGTCTCTTTTACATTGTTTCATGTTGTGTTTTATATTCCACTGATTACTCTGATGTATGTCTACTTGGGTGCAGGTAAGGCACGATCCAGCAGGTTGGTCGTGACAAAAGTAGTATCGAGCGATTAATCCTCGGAAAGTGTCTACGATCGTATCTAGTAGAGTCTTGATTATCGGTGTGTTGTGCACCACGCGCAATGTCGAGAGGCTATAGGATATTTAGGATTGGTTTCCATTCTTCTCACTCGAGATCGTGCCTTAGAGGCGTGTTATAAGTTGGACCCCTCTAACGTATTTCTTTCTCTTACGATTATGCCTCGCGTAAAGCAGCCGGGCCCGAGAAGGGCAAGGTAGCGAGAGGCTGCGAGTAGAGCACGAGGGTTACAAGGCACAGCCCAACTATCACTGGTGGTGCCGTTCGGGGAGTTACGCTATGTCACGGCCCATGAGTTTAGCCCGGCGGCGATTCCTCTGCGGCCATGATATTTGGACCTTGATTCGCGACCCGATGGAAAGTATGGGCAAAGAGCGACCTGTTACTAGCTATGGATTTATCAACGAGAAAGTATATTATGTACCGATTTATCACGGGTCTTGATGAGTATCTAAGAGGTTGTGCAAAGTAGCTCTTGATCGAGCTTGAGCATGGCTGCGTCTGAGCTTATCGCGGCCGAGAAGCGTAGGATCGACGGGTTAACGAATCGCGAAGAGGGCGAGCAGCGAGGTCCTTTGGTAACTTTCGGCGGACCTTCTCGTGTGAGGCGGTTATGCGCCTCGCCCGATCAGAATGGTCCTCCACGGGGTTCGGGGCGTTCGGGGTATGAGGAGTTGGTGAGATCTCGGGGTTCTTTGGTTCCACGAATACGTAGGTTCCGGCCAGTAGATTGATTTTCCTCATTATTCACGGTGTAGCGGCGTCATCGTCGGGAATGTCGTCTTGTTGTTGGTGCTTGTTTTACTGCGGCGGCGGTGTATGTCGAAAGGGTGTCCTAGTAGGAGGATGCAAGTAGGAGGACTCGACCTACGGATCGATTCTGGTCGATGGTTCGGAGAGGAAAGGGTGTTAGCTGAGAGGCCACCACACCGGTGTGGCCGTTGTGGTAAGTGTCATTGTGGAGTGTCGTACTTCGTGACTTGTTTTGCTGCGGCCAGCGAGGCCATTTTGCGAAATTGTCGACCATAGGTGGCGCAAATGTAGAACTCGACCTTGGATCGGCTAGTTCATCACCTTTCCTAGCTATGTCGCCAGGCGAGGATTGATTGGGCAGCGAGAGGGTAGTGAAGCAGTATATACAGGTATATCCTTAACCCTCTAGAGATTTGTATGTGTAATAAGATGAGTATATCTTAAGTTTTATGTTCAGATAGCATTGTGTTAATTGTGATTAGAAATCATGGTTAGTTAAAAGGGTAAGGTTTGGGGATAAGGGAAGGTGTGAGCCTTAGAATGTTATACGTAGAGACCTTAGAGGCGAGGCCATCTTGGGTAAAAGATTATTTTTATGTTTGACCCTTATCGGAGTGCATAGTATACGTGAGATATGTTGTGTGATAAGTCCCTGAGTGGTATGATATGAAAGAGGGTAGTTGAGCTAAGAAGACCACTAGGTTTTCGTGACTCGATTTTGAGATTGTTCCGGATCGGGGAACAAGAGTTTCTAGCGATAGCGGTCGGGTTGAGGACCATCGCGGGTCAACGCGGCTTGTAATGTGGTGAAGTCGGTTCGAGGTGGTCGCCAGGTGGTGAATCACGAGGGTGTTAGGCCCAAGTTTTGTTAACCATCGTGCGAGTTCGTGAATCGTTCGACCGGATGATCGCACCGATGAGGTCACCCATCTTGTCTTTTAGTCAAGGCCGTTTACTCAGCGAGAGGGTTATGCGAGATGATTATATCGGGGAAGGTTGTAAGGCTGCACGGTGCCTACTTTCACCTTATGTCGAAGTGGAGCCAGTTACGGCTATTTCTTTTGGAAGTTTTACGAGCGGGGTTAGGAACTTAGGTGAGTCTCGTGTCGCGTTCATCCTCGGGCGGTGTTTGGATTTGGTGGTAGTGAGGATTGTAGCCTCACTGTTGAGGAGTGTTTTTAGCTACCATTTCAGTATTCGGATATCGCCTTATGACGCCTTGTAGGGGCGGAAGTGTAAGTTGTCGGTCGATTGGTTCGATGTTGGCAAGGTTCAGATAGTTGGTTCATACTTGTTTCAGCAGGATGTGGATAGGGTGAAGCTTATCCAGAATAGGTTATTGGCAGCTCAGAGTCAATAGAAGTCGTGCGGATAATCGGCGACGACGCTTAGAATTCAGGTTGACGGTCGGTATTCTTGAAGGTACCACCCCGGAAAGGGTGTGAGTTTTGAAGCGAAACTTAGCGAGTACTTTGGGCCGCACCGAATCGTGAAGAATAGGCCAGGTTGCCTATATGTTAGCATTTGCCGTCCGACTTGGGAGGCAGTATGTCCGGTCTTTCATGCTGTTATGTTCGGAAAAGTATCAGAGATCCATCCAAAATGTTCCCAGTTAATGATGACCAAGTTGGAGGTAATAACCCAGAGATTTGGAAACTGAAGCAGTAACAGAAATATGGTAAGTTATGTGTCACGACCCGTTCCGGGGCCCGTGACTGGTGCCTTACCCCGGGCACCCTAGTGACACAACATCAGAGTAATCAGCGGAACATAAAACACATACATGAACAAGTGAAGTACAAAAGCGATGTCGAGAAAACTCGCCTTTCGGCATACATAAATAACCACTTTTTACAAATGAACAGTTTAATCCTTTTTACAAACCCTGCCCACAACAGTACTACAGACCTCTAAGAAATGATACGACAACAACGGGACGGGGCCGTCATACCCCGAATGTAGCACCTACCACAACGGGGACTATACGAGATAAGCCTCCGAGAAAGCGGAGCTTCCAGTGACTGTGACCCTAGGCGAGGATCAACGGCGGTGTACCTTTACTGCGGCATGAACGCGGCCCGGAAAGTCGATTACAAAAGTGCAGAGTATGTGAAACTAAAAATAAATCGTAAATGAAATCATAGTAGTCTATACAAAGCGGGAGACATGTATGATAACCAAACTCTGATTCATCATAAATAGCGATCATGTCAAGTCGTGACTCACGCCCTCGATCATCACTCAATTTAACAATGGGTCTCACGCCCGCCATCAATCGTGCGTGGAATACCTTCCTCTTGGCGATTTATGATATACAAGCACCAAGGAATACACATGAACACGAGTCCCACGTGTCTAATAAAGCAGTGCGAGGTAAATGCGAAGGCATAGCGACTACTACAGCGGTACCAACAAGGTCATGCGTGTCATGATATCTGTCTGCAATCACATGATAAAAAGCGGTCACTCGCGCGATATCAAATGTGCGCGTCTAGCCACAGAACTCTCCGCGACTCGCATAGGCGGTCGAGATAGGCGCGTGAGGTATAACCACGCGTCGGTAGCTACTCCCGGCGTCGCCTGGACTCGCGATCGCGTAGCGCGAGACCGCGTGACCACGAGGCGCCGCACACCGGAGCTCCGTAGCTCGCATGGATCCACGGACCCGCGTGAGGTATTCTTGAATCATGGTCCCGGACCGCTGAGTCTACCCGCGTCGGAGGCAGCTTAACCCGGAACACAAGTCAAGGTGGTGGTACAATACCAACATGCGGTGATAGTCAAACAACTTTAAGCGCGATCGAGGAAAAACCCCTTTACACTAACATCACAAGATACTAACACACGTAGCATCCCAACATGTTTACTTCTCAAATCAACAAGAAAGTATTTACAAGGCTATCACGAACCAATACAATAGAGTATTCACACAAGGTACTTTCTAATAACAAGTTCGGGTATCTAACCCCAAAGTACTTTACACATTAAATCTTTAAAAGATCTGTTTCTTTCACATAAGTCACACAATACCCGTAGTATAAAATAGAGTGACTATCCTTTTAAGAAAACCAAAACTCTTACCTTTGTAAAATCAAGTAACAACATTATTTTCCAAACGTCAAAGTTTGCCTAATTTCAAATGTTCACGTTTCTTATTTTAGAAAGGTTCCGTGGTTCATAGCCTTATTCATTTAAGAATATAATCCTTCTTTAAACTATCTGAGTAACATAAGTCTTATATGTGAGTAGGATATTCTTGTTTACAACAATCTTATTACAGCAACCATGATCTAGGAAATATCATTTTGTCTCATCTTAGCTTCTATGCAGATGGAAGTTTCTACTGGTTTTAATAATACTTAATCTGTCAAAACATTTCCCTTTTATTAACGCTGCAGTGGTTTGTCGATACACATTCTGATTTCCAAAATCAGTAAAACATTCTTAAGACGTTATACCTAACTTTCCATAAAGCTAGTATAACTCTTAAGTTTTCAAAACAAATCAAGTATTACTTAACTCTCAAAATGATTCAAAACTCTTTTGAAATACTTCAAGTTCTTTATTAACACATAACAAGCGATTATAGTTCAAATCGATTACCTTTTAAAAACCACATGTATTTTCTTACCAACATAAAGTCGTTATAACCAACTTCCCATAAAGCCGTTATAACACTTTATGTTTTACACCAATCAAATACATTTAGTACATGACGTCTCCGTACTACATAGTTCACACATATCATGCTAGAAGAGATAGGAAGAGGTTCACGTGCCTCGCGACGAGTATCGACTAATAGCAAAAGCGCTCAGTACTTCCAATCGTGCTACTTCTTGCCAAGTAGAACGCCACACGTAGTCTTGACCTCGATAAGCCCATAATTATCCAAGTAAAAAGTCGATCTGAGGCAATCGTTTAGCTCAACTCCGGCGCTCAACCCGCTCTAAACCACCCTTAGAAGTTCTAACCGACTTCTACACAATACTCCACGGACTATGGAGATTTTCCTAGGGTTTCGGTTTTGTAGTGGGAAGTATAATAGTATAAGGGCTTTTTGTAAAGGTATAACCTTAGAATACTACAAGGTATTTGGCTAAGGTAATTTGGGCATTATAACAATACTTTAGAGAGTATTTCTCCCCCACACCGGGGGGGTATTAAACGAAAACAACTCGGCTCGGGGGAGGGGTACCCCACGGCTAGCAACTCTAGGAGGGGGGGGCACTACTCTCGGCTAGCACCCCTAGAGGGGGTGCTCTCGACCTGAGGGAGGCCCTTGGCGAACTCAACCTGAGGAGGAGAGGATTTTACACTTAGAAACATTTAGGAATGGATGAAGAATTCATCAAAGGAGAGGGTATTTATAGCACAAGCCAAGGCCAACCAATGGCCAAGATTGAGCCAAGTGCTACACAAGTGTAGGGCAGATATGCCCAAGTTCCCTAGTCCCTACTCGCCTAAAACCCTCACAAATATCTACACAAAAATCAACCAAGACTTGCTCATTCAATCGGCCTAACGCCTTCAGTCCGCCAACGAGAGGGTGCCAAGTGTTGCCCTCTCGTTGGTCCAAAGCGTTTCGTCTCTCGGAAAAATCCGCAAAAATACTAAATGACATAGCGTAATTTACCCTTCGTAAGTTAGGTAGAGCGTTTAAAACGACTCTAAGGTGTTGTGCACAAACATATTTCGGCCCAAAGGTGCCACATGGGGTGACACGTGTCGCCCCGATTAAATCAAAATATTTCGTCTTCAGAAAATATCCATAACGGCCAAAATCTAAAAATCAAAGCGGGCACCACAAAACCGTAAATTTCTCTCGTGGGCCCAACTTGACCATTTCAGAAAATAAAATTCCATAATTCTAATATAATCTAAGAAGTCCAAAACCAAATCGGGAATCCATTCCCATTAACGAACCTTTTTCCTTCACAAAAACCGGAAACTTTTCCGTGGAAAAATCACCTCTTTCTTCCTTTCCAATCTTTCTGTCGTATTCTCGTACGTACGTCCTCGCATACATACCCTGGAACTACGGGGTATAACATTATGAGAAAGAGTTCGAGTGTACGAGAAGGGTACGACGAGCAAGGGAAGAAGCGAGCATGTGTTGAGAGCATAGATGTGATCATTTCTTTTGTAAAGAAAAGGTGCGAAGGGAGTATCTTTTAGCCCTTGGGTGGGAGCTTTTATAGTGATGGAGGTGATTCCTCGTGAACTTGGATTAAGTATTTGCTCATGTGTTATTTTATGGCCAGGTGTGGCATGATTGTTTTCGTAAGTATAGTAGTGAAGACTATATCACGAGCATGTGTGTTTTGAGACTTAGAAGGAACATTCGGGACG
This sequence comes from Przewalskia tangutica, assembly GCA_029844215.1. NCBI lineage: Eukaryota > Viridiplantae > Streptophyta > Magnoliopsida > Solanales > Solanaceae > Przewalskia > Przewalskia tangutica. The sequence continues at coordinate 78,982 of JAQGDG010000282.1, forward strand.
AATGTTTCTAAGGAGGGGAGAATGTTATACCCCGTATTTCCAGAGTATGTACGTGAGGGCATACGTACAAAAGTTTGAGCCTTAAGTTAGGCAAGGGACGAAAATTTTGTGCACAACTACTGAAAGGAATTGTTTTTCGACGAAACGTTTTCCGAACTTTGCGAAGGGAAAATTACGGTTGCGTCATTAATAATTTTTGCGGATTTTTCCGAGAGATGAAATATTTTGGACCAACGAGAGGGCGACACTTGTCACCCTCTAGTGGGCGGTCAAGTGGCCGATGGTGTGCACGTTTTTGTGCCATGTTTTGTGGCCTAAACCATGGGTCAATGTTTGGAGTGAATTGAGGAGTAGATGGCTAGGGGGCACTTGGGCAAATCCTCACCCTCCACTTGCCCACCACTTGTATTGATCTTGGCCATTGATTTCCCTATAAATACCCCCCTTTGTTGAATACTTTCTTCATCCCTCAAACACTTTCTAAGTCTTGAAAATCCTCCCCCCCCTCTTAGTAGAAGCTCTCGTCCAAAGAGCAAACCCTCCCTTTGAAAGGCCCTTGGCGAAAGTATCCCACTCTCTTGAGTTGTTCTCGTGAAATACCCCCCCCCCCACCTTGTTAGAAAAATATTCTCCAAGTATTGTTACTATTCCAAAATACCTTAGCCTTATACCTTGTAGTATTCCAAAGTTACCTCTATACGTAGAGCCCGAAAATACTACCTTATGTCATTTTAGTATCAAAACGAAACCCTAAGGAAAATCTTCACAGTTGGTTGAAGTATTAAGAAGAAGTTGCGTAGAACTTCTAAGGGATGTTTGGAGCGGGTTGGGCGCTCAGTAGGAGCTAAACGTTGCTCAGGATCGACATTTAAACTTGGATAATTTTGGGCTTATCGAGGTAAATACTCTTGTCCTTATATTGTAATTGGAAATTACATACTGTAGTAGTATAGAAATGAATATAAGACTCATAGAAGGGAATTGAACTGTAATAGAAGGATATTACAGAAAAGAATTGAACTGAAATCACATCAGAAGAATATTAAAGAAGAAGATTAAACTGTACTTACATGTGCTGTATTTCTGATGAGACTTGTGTAACTTAACGGGTAGGAAGTCTTGCCCAATTTTCCGTAGAATAGAGAACCCTCGCTTAGAATATTCTCTGAGTAGTCTAGACGTTGATAGGCGTATATGCCTTTATAGGTTGAAAGTTACTGCGAGTAGCATGTTATACTTGAAAGGTGGACAAGGCTAGCGGGTTAAGCGGTGGAGCATTTTGCTATTAGTCGATAATCGTCGCGGTATGTGATTCTTCCTATCCTCTTGAGCATGATATTTTAAAGAATATATATATATATAGTACGGTGAGCGTCGTGTGTTAAGCGAGCGTGGTTTTACTCCGATGTCTTCTGACTTGAGTTTTAAATAATAAGAATCTTGAAGTATTTCAAAAGAATTAAGAATCGTTTTTGAAAGAAGAGTAATACTTGGTTTAAAAGCTTAAGGGGTTATACTAGCTTTATGGGAAGTTAGGTATAACGACTTAAGAAAGATAAAAGGAACGGTTTACTTAATTGTTTATGAGCATGTATTGATTTCGGAAATGAGAATAAGTATCGAACAAACCACAGCAGCGCTAATAAAGGGAAATGTATTGACTAATGAGTATTATTAAAACCAGTAGAAACCTCCATAGAAGCTAAGATGAGACAAAATGATATTACATTTCCTAGATCATGGCTGCTTTAATAAGATTGTTATAAACAAGAATAACCTACTCACACATAAGGCATATGTTTCTCAAATTGTTTTAAAGGAGAATTATATTATTAAGTGATTAAAACTATGAACTACGAAACCTTTCGAAAATGAGAAACTTGAGCATTTGAAATTAGGCAAACTTGAACGTTTGGAAAATAATGTTGATTACTTGATTTTACAATGGGAAGTGTTTTGGTTTACTTAAAAAGATAGTCACTCTATTTTTATACTACGGGTATTGTGTGACTTTTGTGAAAGAAACGGATCTTTTAAAAAGTTAATGTATGAAGTACTTTGGGGATAAACCGAACTTGTTAACATAAGTAGAAAGTACCTTGTGTGAATAACTTGATTGTGTTGGTTTGTGATAGCCTTGTTGTTATACCGTATTTCAGTATATGCTGCGAGGGCGTCGTAGGAAATTCGAACTTGAGAATAGGCTTGGCGAATTATTTTGTGCACAACACGATTAGAGTCGTTTTTAGTGAAACGTTTTCCACTTTCGTAGGGAATTTCCGGCTATGCCATTTTTATTTTGCGGATTTTTAGAGACGAAACATTTTGGACCAACAAGAGGCGACACTTGTCACCTCTCATTGGGACACCAGTGATAATGTAGTGGCGAAAGTTGGCCATTGTGGTCAAGGGTTGGTAAGATATTTTTGTGTTAGTTGGCTAGTGTGCACTTGGCAAGATCTTGGCCCTACACTTGCATAGCACTTGGCGAGATCTTGGCCATTGGTTGGCCTTCACTTGACCTATAAATACCCATGAGTGAAGACGTCTTCATCCAAATATTTGCCTAAGTCTTGAAAGCTCTCCTTCTCCCTCCCCTTGTGTTGAGTTCGTCCTAAGCCTCCCACCCTTGGCGAGAGCCCTCCCCTCCTTTGAGGTCTTGGCAGTGGTACCCCACTGCTTGTTGCTTTAGTATAATACCCCTTTGTGGTGTAGAAATACTCTCAAAGTATTGTTATAATGCCCAATTACCTTAGCCGTATACCTTGTAGTATTCTAGGTTATACCTTTACGAAAAGCCCAGAAATACGATTATACTTCCTTTAGCCACAAAAACCGAAACCCTAAGGAAAACCTCCATAGTTAGTTGGAGTACTATGTAGAAGTTGGTTAGAACTTCTAAGGGTTGTTTAGAGCGGGTTGGAGCACCCGGAGTAGGAGCGAAACTTTGCTAAGGATCGACATTAAACTCGGATAATTATGGGCTTATCGAGGTAAATATCTTGTCCCTCTATTGTAATTGGAAATTACATGTTGTTAGAATATATAGTTGAAGTATACTATATATAGAACTGAGCGTGGTTAGTTGGCAATGTCTTTTGACTTAAGCTGAAGAATCTGAGCGTATTCTGAGACTTGTGTAGTAATCTTGTGGAGTAGAATTGTACCCGTCGGGTTAGATGTATAACCCCACTGGTTGGCTTGGTAGCGGCCCAGTTAGTGGAGAGATTTCTGTTGTTGCGGGAGAGTCTTTGCGAATTTTACGTAGAATGTTCTCGATAAGATCTTGATGTTAATAAGTGCCTTGTGGCCTTATAGGTTGAAGTACTACGTGTGGCGCGTTCTACTTGGCAGGAGTAGCCGGCGGTTGGAAGTACTTGGGCGTTTTGCTTTTAGTCGAGACTCGTCGCGATGTATGTGAACCTCTTCCTATCTCTTCTAGCATGATTTGTGTGAACTATGTATTACGTTAGAAGTACATGTGCTAAACGTATTTGGTTGATTTTAAACATAAAGTGTTATAACGACTTTATGGGAAGTTGGTTATAACGACTTTATGTTGGTAAGAAAATACTTGTGGTCTTTAAAAGGTAAGCGATTTGAACTATAAGCGGCTTGTTATGTGTTAATAAAGAACTTGAAGTATTTCAAAAGATTTTGAATCATTTTGAAAGAAGAAGTAATACTTGGTTTTGAAAAACTTAAGAGTTATACTAGCTTTATGAAGTTAGGTATAACGGCTTAAGAATGTTTCTTGATTTGAATCGGAATGTGTATCGACAAACCCAACTGCGGCGTTAATGAAAGGAAATGTTTTGACTAATTAAGTATTATTAAAACCGAGAGAAACTTCCATCTGCATAGAAGCTAAGATGAGACAAAATGATATTTCCTAGATCACATTTCTTTGTAATAAGATTGTTATAAACAAGAATATCCTACTCACATATAAGACTTACGTTTCTCAGTTGTTTAAAAGAGAATTATATTCTTAAATGAATAAGACTATGAACTACGAAACCTTTCTAAAATAAGAAGCGTGAACATTTGAAATTAGGCAAACTTGGGCGTTTGGAAAATAATGTTGTTACTTGATTTTACAAAGGTAAGTGTTTTAGTTTATTTAAAAAAAGTCACTCTATTTTATACTACGAGTATTGGGTGACTTATGTGAAAGCAACGGATCTTTTAAAAGATTTAATGTATGAAGTACTTTAGGGAAGATACGAACTTGTTAGCTTAAAGTACCTTGTGTGAATAACTTGATTGTGTTGGTTTGAGATAGCCTTGTAAATACTTTCTTGTTGATGTGATAAGTGAAAATGTTAGGATGCTCGTGTGTTAGTATCTTGTGTGATCGTGATGTAAGGGGTCATTCTTGTTGTGCTTACGTTGTTAAGCGTTAAGCGGATTGTACTATTATTGTATCACATACCGCTTTGACTTATTATCACAGGGCTTGCCACCGCGATCGCGGTCTTTCGGCTATCGCGGTCCTCGTGACTATGCGGTCGCGGTAGCTCGGGATTGATCATTCGGGTGTTTAGCTTTGATGCGGGGATTCACTATGCGATCTGTTGAGACTATGCGGTCTTTTGAGACTATGCGGGTTGCGGGAGCCTGGCGGATCCGAGGTTATTTGCGCCGATCACGGGTATACCTCGGTGATGCAGGACCATGATTCGAGAATACCTCATGCGGGTCCGTGTGTGACCTATGCGGGGCTGCGAGAGTTCGAGGATAGACGCGCATTGATATTGCGAGCGAGTGGCGAACGATCATGTAGTGCGGTCTAGAAAGACCTCGGGATCGAACGTGGTATTTTGATGCGTGGGTCTTAGTAGTCGGCTATGCCTTCGTACTTGCCGTGCGGTTTTATTGTGATAACTTTGAGGCGTGAGTCCACGACTTGACATATTGCTTATTTGTTGTGAGCGTAGTTTGTTTATCATACATGTCTCTGCTTTATAGTATTATGATTTCATTTCTGATATTTTTAGTTTCACATACTCGGTACTGTTATCTTGACCTCGCCCGAAGCTGCGTTCATGCTGCGAGTTGAGGTACACGATCGTTGATCCTAGCTCTCGAGTCACCGTTTGACGTTTAGGAAGCTCCGTTTCTCGGAGGCTTATCGGTGGTATAGTCCCTGTCGTAGTAAGTGTTTGCATTCGGGGTTTGGCGGGGCCTGTCCGCCGTTGTTGTCATATCATTCTTAAGTGCATGTAATCTTGTTGTGTGGCGGGGTTTGTAAAAAGATTAAAGCTCATTTGTAAGAGTTGTTATTTATATATATGCCTCGAGAGTTTTCCTCAATTCTTGTTTTGTACTTCATTTGTTTCATGTATGTGTTTATGTTCGTGATTACTACGATGTTGTATCACTAGGGTGCGGGGTAAGGCACGATCCACGGGCCAGTTAGTCGTGACAAAAGTGGTATCGAGCGATTAATCCTCGGAAAGTGTCTACTGACCGTATCGATGAAGTCTTGATTATCGGTGTGTTGTGCACCACATCAATAATCGAGGAGGCTATAGGATATTTAGGATTGGTTTCTATTCTTCTCACTCTGAGATCGTGCCTTAGAGGCGTGTTGTAAGTTAGACCCTCGGCGTATTTCTTTCCCTTATCGTTATGCCTCGCGTAGGGCAAACCGGGCCCGGGAGGCGCAGCGGCCGAGGCTGCGAGTAGAGTTGAGAAGGGTTACGTGGGCACAGCCCAATCATTACCTAGGGTAATGCTTCATTCGGGATTTCTGCGACGTCCACTGCCCGGTAAAGTTTAGCACGGCGGTTCCTCTGCGGCCATGATATTTGAACGCCGGTTCCACGACCGAGCAGAGAATATGGATTGCAAAGGCGACCACATTACTAGCTATGGATTTGGCTACGAGTATACCGATGTATCGCGAGTCTTGATGAATATCAACGAGAAGGTTGTACAAGAGTAATCCTTGATTGAAGCGAGCATGGCACGTATGCGGGCTTATGCGCGGCCGGAAAGCGTGAGATCGGCGGGTTAACGAAGGACAACGAAGAGGGCGAGCGGCAAGGTCCTTTGGTAACTTTCGGCGAGTCGCCTCGCGTGATTAGATTATGCACCTCGCTTGGTCTGAGTGGTCTTCCACGGAGTTCAGGACGTTCGGGGTATGAAGGAGTTGGTCAGAACTCCAGGACTTCCGATTCACAGTGTGACAGACGTCGTCCCGGGGAATGTCGTTTTTTTTGTTGGTACTTGTTGTACCTATGACCGTCAGGGTCTGGTGTCGAAAAGTGTCCTTGTAGGAGGACTTAGCCTTCAGGATCGGTGGGTAGTGTGTCATCTCCCTCAGCTATGCGCCCTACGGGGCAGGTTTGATTAGAACGACTAAGGGGAGTGAAGCAGTAGATATAGATATATCTCTAACCCTCTAGAGTTCAGTATGTGTGATAAGAAGGGTATATCATAAGTGCTATGTTTTGATAGCAGCATGTTAATATTGTGATTAGAAATCTTGGTTAGTTAACCAAGTAAGATTTGGGGATAGAAGGTGTGAGCCTTAGAGTTTTATACGTAGAGTACTTTGTGTTAAGTCCATCTCGAGTAAAGGTGTTGTGTTTTGTTGATCCTTATCGGAGTGCATAGTGCGTGAGCTATGTTTGGGATAGGTCCTAAGTAGTGTGAAATGAAAGGGGTAGTTGAGCTAAGAAGGCCTAGGTTTTGAAGCGTGATTAGTGAGATTGTTCGCCGGGAAATAGTATTTTGCGCCTTGCGGGTCGGGTTGAGGCCACGTTGCGGGTCAACCGCGGCATGTTTGGTGGTGAATCTGGTTGTGGTGGTCCGCCTTGTGGTAGAGTCACGAGGTGTTAGGCCCAGTTTAGTTAACCAGCGTCTGAGTTCGTGGATGCGTTCGACGATGGTCGGGCGATGGGGCAGCCATCGTGTTCTTGATCGGGACCATTCACTCGGCGGTGTTGATACATCGAAAGGTTGTAAGGCTGCAGGTGCCTACCTTCACCTTATGGCGACAGTGGAGCCGGGATACGGCTGCTTTTGTTTGGAAGTTTTACGAGCGGGGTTAAGGACTGGTGAGTCTCGAATCGCGTCGCCCTCGGGCGGTGTTTGGATTTGAGGGTAGTTGTGGGATGGTTGTCTCTGTAGAGAAGTGTTTTAGCTACCATTGCGGTTTCGGATGTCGCCTTATGAAGCCTTGTAAAGGCGGAAGTGTAAAGTTGTCGATCGATTGGTTCGATGTTGGCAAGGTTGAGCGGTTAGTTGAGCTTGTTCCAGGACTATGGATAGTGAAGCTTGTCTAGAAGAAGTTACGTCGGCTCGGAGGAATCGTGCGGATAATCGCAACGGCGCTTAGAGTTCAGGTGACGGTCGGTCTTCTTGAAAGTACCACCCGGTGAGGTGTGACGAGTTTTAAGCGAAGCGATGTCGAGAATGTGGTAAGAGTTGAGTGTACGACATCCTCGGGGATCATGGCGGCCGGTACCATTTGTTGGGTCGTCGAGCAAGGCTCGCGACAAAGTGACAAAAGTGGTACCATTTGTTGGAGTCGCTTTGAGAAGGTTAATGCCTCGAGCAAAGTGACAAAGCGGTATCTACGACGAGTAAAGAGAGAAGCGAGCATGTATGGCGGCATAGATGTGATCATTTCTTTTGTAAAGAGAAGGTCTGAAGGAAGTATATTTTAGACCCGGTGAGAAGTGTTTTGTGGTGATGATTAGAGGTGTTCCTCGTGGACTTGGATGTAAGCATTTTTGCGCAAGTTGTTTCTACGTGGCAGTGTGGCGGGATTGATTCTCGTAAGTATAGTAGTGAAGACTATCTTGGCGCACGTTTGTTTGAGACTTAGAAGGAACATTCGGGACGAATGTTTCTAAGGAGGAGAATGTTATACCAGTATTTCCAGTATGTGCGCGAGGGCGTGCGTAGGAAATTTCGAACTTGAGAATAGGCTTGGCGAATTATTTTGTGCCTGACACCCGATTAGAGTCGTTTTTAGTGAAAGCGTTTTCCACACTTTCGTAGGGAATTTCGGCTATGCCATTTTTATTTTTGCGGATTTTTCCAGAGGCGAAACATTTTGGACCAACAAGAGGCGACACTTGTCACCTCTCATTGGGACACCTTGGCGGTAATGTAGTGGCGAAAGTTGGCCATTGTGGTCAAGGGTTGGTAAGATATTTTTTGTGTTAGTTGGCTAGTGTGCACTTGGCAAGATCTTGGCCCTACACTTGCATAGCACTTGGCAAGATCTTGGCCATTGGTTGGCCTTCACTTGACCTATAAATACCCACCCTTAGTGAAGACTTCTTCATCCAAATATTTGCCTAAGTCTTGAAAGCTCTCCTTCTCCCTCCCTTGTGTTGAGTTCGTCCTAAGCCTCCCCACTTGGCGAGAGCCCTCCCCTCCTTTGAGGTGCTAGCCGTGGGTACCCCACTAGCCTTGTTGCTTTTCGTATAATACCCCCTTTGTGGTGTAGAAATACTCTCAAAAGTATTGTTATAATGCCCAATTACCTTAGCCAGTATACCTTGTAGTATTCTAAGGTTATACCTTTCTGAAAAGCCGGATATACGATTATACTTCCTTTAGCCACAAAAACCGAAACCCTAGGAAAACCTCCATAGTTAGTTGGAGTACTATGTAGAAGTTGGTTAGAACTTCTAAGGGTTGTTTAGAGCGGGTTGGAGCACCCGGAGTAGGAGCGAAACTTTGCTAAGGATCGACATTAAACTCGGATAATTATGGGCTTATCGAGGTAAATATCTTGTCCTCTATTGTAATTGGAAATTACATGTTGTTAGAATATATAGTTGAAGTATACTATATATAGAACTGAACGTGGTTAGTTGGCAATGTCTTTTGACTTAAGCTGAAGAAGCCCAGTGAGCGTATTCTGATGAACTTGTGTAGTAATCTTGTGGAGTAGAATTGTACCGTTCGGGTTAGATGTATAACCCCTGGTTGGCTTGGTAGCGGCCCAGTTAGTGGAGGAGATTTCTGTTGTTGCGGGAGAAGTCTGCCGAATTTTCTGTAGAATGTTCTACGATAAGATCTTGATGTTAATAAGTGCCTTGTGGCCTTATAGGTTGAAGTACTACGTGTGGCGCGTTCTACGGCTTAGGAGTAGCCGACGGTTGGAAGTACTTGGGCGTTTGCTATTAGTCGATACTCGTCGCGAGGTATGTGAACCTCTTCCTATCTCTTCTAGCATGATATGTGTGAACTATGTAGTGCGTTAGGCGTCGTGTGCTAAACGTATTTGGTTGATTTAAAACATAAAGTGTTATAACGACTTTATGGGAAGTTGGTTATAACGACTTTATGTTGGTAAGAAAATACTTGTAGTCTTTAAAAGGTAAGCGATTTGAACTATAAGCGGCTTGTTATGTGTTAATAAAGAACTTGAAGTATTTCAAAAGATTTTGAATCATTTTGAAAGAAGAAGTAATACTTGGTTTTGAAAAACTTAAGAGTTATACTAGCTTTATGAGAAGTTAGGTATAACGGCTTAAGAATGTTTCTTGATTTGGAAATCGGAATGTGTATCGACAAACCAACTGCGGCGTTAATGAAAGGAAATGTTTTGACTAATTAAGTATTATTAAAACCGATGAAACTTCCATCTGCATGAAGCTAAGATGAGACAAAATGATATTTCCTAGATCACTTCTTTGTAATAAGATTGTTATAAACAAGAATATCCTACTCACATATAAGACTTACGTTTCTCAGTTGTTTAAAAGAGAATTATATTCTTAAATGAATAAGACTATGAACTCTGAAACCTTTCTAAAATAAGAAGCGTGAACATTTGAAATTAGGCAAACTTGGGCGTTTGGAAAATAATGTTGTTACTTGATTTTACAAAGGTAAGTGTTTTAGTTTATTTAAAAAGACAGATCACTCTATTTTATACTACAGTATTGGGTGACTTATGTGAAAGCAACGGATCTTTTAAAAGATTTAATGTATGAAGTACTTTAGGGAAGATACGAACTTGTTAGCTTAAAGTACCTTGTGTGAATAACTTGATTGTGCTGGTTTGAGATAGCTTTGTAAATACTTTCTTGTTGATGTGATAAGTGAAAATGTTAGGATGCTACGTGTGTTAGTATCTTGTGTGATCGTGATGTAATTGTGTCATTCTTGTTGTGCTTACGTTGTTAAGCGTTAAGCGTTGTACTATTATTGTATCACATACCCCTTTGACTTATTATACCAGGGCTTGCCACCCGATCACGGGTCTTTCACGGCTATGCGGTCCTCGTGACTATGCGGTCGCGGTAGCTCGAGATTGATCATTCGGTGTTTAGCCTGATGCGGGGGATTCCCTATGCGGTCTGTTGAGACTATGCGGTCTTTTGAGACTATGCGGGTTGCGGGAGCCTAGGCGGATACCGAGGGTTAGCTGCCTTCGATGCGGGGTATACCTCAGGCAGTCTGGGACCATGATTCGAGGAATACCTCATGCGGGTCCGTGTGTGACCTATGCGGGCTGCGAGAGTTCGAGGATAGAACCGCACATTGATATTGCGGGCGAGTGGCGGCCGATCATGTGGTGCGGTCTAGAAAGACCTCGGGATCTGACGTGGTATTTTGGCATGGGTCTTAGTAGTCGGCTATGCCTTCGTACTTGCCGTCACGGTTTTATTGTGATAACTTTGAGGCGTGAGTCCACGACTTGACATATTTGCTTATTTGTTGTGAATCGTAGTTTGTTTATCATACATGTCTCTGCTTTATAGCTGTTATGATTTCATTTCTGATATTTTTAGTTTCACATACTCGGCACTGTTATGCGACCTCCTCGGCTGCGTTCATCCGCAGTTGAGGTACACCATCGTTGATCCTAGCTCGTGGTCACCGTTTGACGTTTGGGAAGCTCCGTTTCTCGGAGGCTTATCGGTGGTATAGTCCCTGTCGTAGTAAGTGTTTGCATTCGTGGTTTGGCGGGGCCACTGTCCGCCATTGTTGTCATATCATTCTTAAGTGCATGAAATCTTGTTGTGGGCGGGGTTTGTAAAAGGATTAAAGCTGCTCATTTGTAAGAGTTGTTATTTATATATATGCCTCGTGCAAGTTTTCCTCAGATCTTGTTTTGTACTTCATTTGTTTCATGTATGTGTTTTATGTTCCGCTGATTACTCTGATGTTGTATCACTAGGGTGCCCGGGGTAAGGCACCAGTCACGGGCCCAGGTTCGGGTCGTGACACTTGTAATACTTTCTTGTTGATTTGATAAGTAAACATGTTTAGGATGCTACGTGTGTTAGTATCTTGTGATGTTTGTGTGAAGGGGTTTCCCTTGATTGTGCTTATGTTGTTTAACGATAAGCCGTTGTGCTAGTATTATATCACTCACCTCTTGACATGATATCGGGGGTTAAGCTGCCCTCCGATGCGGGGTATACCTCTTGCAGTCTGTGTGACTATGATTCGAGATACCTCATGCGGGCCCAGGTGGCCTATGCGGAGCTACGAGAGTTCCAGGTTAGTGTGCGGCCTTTGTGGTCATGCGGTCTATGTGGCCATGCGGACTGCGAGTCGGGGCGATGCCGGAGTAGCTACCCTCGATGCGGGGAATACCTCATGCGGGCTATGAGTGGCCTATGCGGTGCGGGAAGTTCGAGGACTAGATCGCGCATTAGATATGCGGGCGGTGGCGGCACATCACGACGAACCGGGGCGTGGTAGTGCCTTACCGGGCACCTAGTGATACAACATCGGAGAAAATCAGCGGAAATAAAAACATGAACACGAAACAAGAGATATGATAAAAAAAGCAACCAAGCGATTTGCCTTCTTGCATATATATACGAATCTGAGCGATTACATCCTTTACAACCACCTTGGCGATGCTCATGACCTCTAAGAAAGTGACAACAACTATGACGGACAGGGCCGCCATACCTCAATGTACAAGAACCTACTGCACTCGGGTAACATACCACAAGATAAGCCTCGGAGAAACGGCTTCAATACTGAATCTGTGATCTATGAGCGAGGATCCACAACCGATGTACCTCTACTGCGGCATGAACGCACTCGGCGAAGAGTCGATGCAGTACCAAGTAGGTAAAACTGAAATACTATAAATGAAATCATGACAGTCTATATAAAACAGGAGACATGTATGATAACCAAACTACAGTTTACAACATAAAAGTAGTCATGTCAAGTCGTGGACTCACACCTCAAGTCATCCTCACGCGTGGAACTCTTTCCTCACCGCCAGCCTAGGTATAAATCGTATGATACGTATAACATGTCTCGGCCCATCCAGGACTCGAGGTGGAATCGTGTGGAATACATGTCTCGGCCCATCCCATGGGACTCGATAAGAATCGTGTGGAATACGTGTCTCGGCCCATCTCATGGGACTCGATAGGAATCGTATGGAATACATGTCTCGGCCCATCTCATGGGACTCGATAGGAATCGTTCACAACCAATCAGCCGGCCCTCCATCGAGAGACGCGACGGTATAGAAATACAGTACTTGCACAACAAGGCTATCACACGCAAACATAGGCAAGTTACACACAACTCAAGGTACTTTCATTTTATGTCAAAGTCCGGGCTTTAACCCCAAAGTACTACATACGTTAAATTCTTTTAAAAGATCCATTTCTTTTACAAAGGTCACCCGATACCCGTAGTATTAACATAGAGTGACTAACATTTATAAGTAAACCAAAACACTTTCCTTATTAAAATCAAGTAACAACATTCTTTTCCAAAAGTTCAAGTTTGCCTAATTTCAAATGCTCAAGTCTCTTATTTTCGAAAGATTCCATAGATCATAGTCTTAATCACTTAACGTAATCCCCTTTTAAAACAATTGAGTAACATATGCCTTATGTGTGAGTAGTTTGTTCTTGTTTATAACTATCTTATTAAAGCAGCCATGATCTAGGAAATGTAATACAGTTTTGTTTTATCTTAGCTTCTATGCAGATGGAGGTTTCTACTGGTTTTAATATAATTAATTAGTCAATACATTTCCTTTATTAACGCTGCAATGGTTTGTTCGATACTTATTCTCATTTCCGAAATCAGTAAAACATTATTCTTTAAAAGCCAAGTACTCATTACTCACGAATGAGGTTTCACAACTTTTTAACAAAATTCATAGTCCTTAACATTTCATAAAACGTCATTTATAAGTTAAGTCTCTTATCTTTTAAGATCAAGTCTCTTAACTTCTAAAATCAATAAACCATTCTTTTACCTACATAAAGTCGTTATAACTAACTTCCCATAAAGCTATTATAACACCTTATGTTTTAAACCAACCAAAACTCATTTAGCACACGTACGTCTACCGTACTACATAGTTCACAACAATCATGCTAGAAAAGATAGGACGAGGTTCACATACCTCGCGACGATTATCGACAAATAGCAAAACGCTCCAAGTACTTCAACCCGTCGGCTACTCCTTAAGCCAAGTAGATCACGCCACACGTAGTACTCCACTCCTAAAATGGTCATAGTACTTCTATCAAACCTTTCTAACCATTGAAGACTTATACCAAAAAAAGCCCTCTAATTCTACGGAAAATCGGGCGACTTCCCTGTTTTACTTACTTTTCCATCTTTCTCCAAGGCGAATAACCGTAATTATATGCCATATATAAGGCGTAATAATTTAAACAACATAAAGAAGGGGATTACACGCCCAAACGGTAACGCGGTTTACTATCACGCCATAATAACAATAAGTAAAAGAAGGGATTACGCGCCAACCGTAACGCGTTTACTATCACGCCATAACAATACAATAATTAAAAAGGATCACACGCCCAAACGGAACGCGATTGAACAATCTTCCCTTAACGAAATGTAAATACCCAATGTAAATACACCAAAGTAAATAATCAAGTAAATCTGATTCTTAAGTTGGGGTCCTTGGCCAACTTTTTCCAATATACTTATCCACTTACTTTATTAGTCATCCAACTTATATTCCATCTTAATATAAGTTATAGTTACTTTGTTATTAGCTTCTTAGCAAGCAAGATACGTTTTTACCATTTTGTGGCTTTCTTGCCAATTTCCATTTTAGCAACTTAACAAGATCCAAATCCTTCCAAACTTTACTCCATATATTATATAATCCATAATATACTTATAATATATGTATAATAACCAATTCACAAAGAGGTTTAAGTTTCACTACCTCAAAAAGCCCAAGAATATCCAAGTTCTTAAAGTCGCTCCAAGAAAGTCTTAGCTCCAAATATTTACGTTCCAATCCGCTACAAGCAACCCATAGAATCTCCTAACCAACTTCTTTTCAAGATTCAACTCCAAAAAGTGAAGAACACTTAGGGTTCCAACAAGACAACTTTCGCCAAGGCAAACTAAATAGGCTAGGGTGTGAAATCTTTTCCAACTCTTGGTACACAATCTTCCTAACACCTTAGGGAAGAACACTTAAGAGTTTAAGAATTGTTGGACAAATTTTGCTCAAGAAAAGGCACCATGGCCAAGAGCTTCATGAAGGGAGAGGGAGGGTTTTCTCAAGTCTTGAAATGGTTAAGTGTGGAAGATTTCATCAACTAAGGGTGCATATATAGGACAACCAAGGGCTAGGATGAAGGCAAGTGTGTGGTTGAGATTGGGGACAAGTGTGTGTGGGCCCCACAAGACACTTGTCCAACTAAAATATCTTGCAAGACAAGGCCACTTGTCTTGCCACTATCAGTGACTTGGCAAGAGCCACCTAGGGGGTGACACGTGTCGCCTCCTATTCATCCCAAAATATTTCATCTTCCAAAATATCCATAATGGCCAAAATCTCAAAAACAAAGCGGGCCCCAAAACAGTAAATTTCTCCTGGCCCCACGTGACCATTTCCAAAATAAAATCTCAAAATTCTAATATAATTCAAGAAGCGAATACCAAATCTGGGAATCCAATTCCCATCAACGAACATTTTTCCTTTACAAAAACCGGAAACTTTTCCGTCGAAAAATCACATCTTTCTTCCTTTTCAATTTTTAATGTTGTATTCTCATACGTACGTCCTCGCATACATACCCTGGAACTACGAGTTATACTAGCTTTATGGGAAGTTAGGTATAACTACTAAGAAAGATAAAAAGAATGGTTTATTAATTTTAGAAGTTAAGAGAATTGATCTTAAAAGATAAAGAGACTTGACTTAAAGGAATTAATATAAATTTTGTTAATAAGTGTGAAACCTCATTCGTGAGTAATGAGTACTTGGTTTTTAAAATGGGATAATGTTTCTTGATTTGAATCGTAATAAGTATCGAACAAACCATTGCAGCGCTAATAAAAGGAAATGTACTGAATAATTAAGTATTATTAAAACCAGTAGAAACCTCCATCTGCATAGAAGCTAAGATGAGACAAAATGATATTACATTTCCTAGATCATGGCTGCTTTAATAAGATTGTTATAAACAAGAATAACCTACTCACATATAAGGCATATGTTTCTCAAATCGTTTTAAAGGAGAATTATATCATTAAGTGATTAAAACTATGAACTACGAAACCTTTCGAAAATGAGAAACTTGAGCATTTGAAATTAGGCAAACTTGAACGTTTGGAAAATAATGTTGTTAATTGATTTTACAAAAGGAAGTGTTTTGGTTTACTTAAAAGATAGTCACTCTATTTTAATACTACGTATTGTGTGACTTTTGAAACGGATCTTTTAAAGAGTTAATGTATGAAGTACTTTGGGGATAAAAACCCGAAAGTGTTAACATAAAGTAGAAAGTACCTTGCGTGAATAACTTGATTGTGTTGGTTTGTGATAGCCTTGTAATACTTTCTTGGTGATTTGATAAGTAAACATGTTAGGATGCTACGTGTGTTAGTATCCGTGACGTTTGTGTAAAGGGTTTCTTGTTGTGCTTATGTTGTTTAACGATAATTGTTATGTTATTATATCACATACCCTGACTTGTTATACCGAGGGCTTGCCACCTTGATGCGGTCTATACGGCTATGCGGTCTATGTGACCACGCGGAGCAGCGGTATGCTCGTGATTGATCATTCGGTGTTTTATCCCGATCACGCGGATGCCCTACGCGGCCTGTGCGACTATGCGGTCTATCGAGACTATGCGGATTGCGGGAGTCCAGAGGTACACGGTTAGCTACCACCGACGCGGTCTATACGACTATGCGGTCATGTGTGACTATGCGCGGGCGGAAGTCCATGATTAGGCACGCATAACGATACTATGGCGATCGGCCTTGCTTGATCATTAGCGGCCTAGAAAAGACCAAATTCTGATATCTATTTCACTCTTGTTTATGTTGTGGGCGTAAGACCCATAGTTATAATTGGGTGATGACTTTGAGGCGCGAGTCCCGACTTGACATATTCGCTATTTATCGTGATCGTAGTTTGGTTATCATACATGTCTCTGCTTTATATAGACTACTATGATTTCATTTACGTGATTTTCGCCACATACTTGGTACCGATCGACCTCCTTGGGCTGCGTTCACGCCGCAGTAGAGGTACACCACCGTTGATCCTCGCCTTAGGGTCACTCAGCGTTTGGGAAGCTCCGTTTCTCCGAGGCTTATCGCTGGTATAGTCCCGTCGTAGTAGGTATTTACATTCAGGTATGGCGGCCCCGTCCGCCATTGTTGTCGTATCATTCTTAGAGGCTGTAAATCGTTGTGGCGAGAATTGTAAAAGGGATGTAATTCTAGTTGATATATATATATATATATGCAAGACAAGTTTTTCTCGATAATCGTTTTCACTTCACTTTATTCATGTCTTGTTTTATATTCACGATTACTCGATGTATGGCTACTTGGGTGCCCGGTAAGGCACCACCACGCCCGGTTCGGTCGTGACAAAAGTGGTATCGAGCGCTTAATCCTCGGAAAGTGTCTACAGATCGTATCTAGTAGAGTCTTGATTATCTGTGATGTCAGGCACCATACCAATAATCAGGAGGCTATAGGATATTTAGGATTGGTTTCCATTCTTCTCACTCAGAGATCGTGCCTTAGAGTTGTGTTATAAGTTGGACCCCTCTAACGTATTTCTTTCCTTACGGTTATGCCTCCGCGTAAGGCAACCCGCCCAAGAGGCGCAAAGCGGCGAGGAGTCGAGTTACAGAGGAAGGTTACGAGGCGCAGCCCAATCATCACCGGTGGTGCCATTCGGGAGTTCTGCGACGCCACCAGCCCCAGCAGAGTTTAGCACACGGCAAAGAATTCCCACTGCGCCATGATGTATGAGCCTTGATTCACGACCAGAACAAAGAATATGGATTAAAGGAATGGACTCACATTAGCTAGGATTTTAGCAACGGAGAATATAGAGTGCACCGATATATCACGGTCTTGATGACTATCTAAAGAAAGGATGTGCAAGAGTAGCTCTTCAACAAGCTTGAGCATGGCTCGCAGACGGGCTTATGCACGCAGCCGAGAAACGTAGGATCAACGGGTTAACCAAAATCGCGTAAGAGGCCGACGGCAGGATACTTTGGTAACTTTCGAGGCGACCGCCTCAAAGATATCGATATGCGCCTCCGCTGTAAGCAGTGGTCCTCCGCAGGTTCGTGGCTCGTCAGGTATTTAGGAGTTGGTCGTAACTCGTGGTTTCGTCCGCAGATTTACATAGTTCTAGCCACCCATTCGCTTTTCCCATTGTTCACGATGCACGTCATCCCGGAATGTCGTCTTTGTCGAGCTTGTTATACTTACGCCAGTGAGCCATTTTGCGAGAATTGTCCGACTAAAGGTGGCGCGGATGTAGAGACTCACCTTGATCGTGGCTAGTTAATCACCTTCCTAATGCTACGCCTGCAAGCGTGATTGATTAGAACGACAAAGCGGAAGTGAAGCGGTAGATACATGATATCCTCAACCTCTAGAGATTGTAGGTGTGATAAGATAAGCGTATCTTAAGTGTTATGTTCAGATAACATAAGTGTTAATTGTGATTAGAAATCATGGTTAGTTAACCAGGTAAGATCGGGGGGCCGAGAAAGTGTGAGCCTTAGAGTTTTATACGTAGAGACCTTAGAGGTAAGGCCATCTCGTAAAAGATGTATTTTTATTATTATGTGTTTTGACCCTTATCTGAGTGCATAGTGCGTGAGATATAGTTGTATAATAAGTCCCCGAGTAGCGTGGAATGAAAGAGGGTAGTTGAACTAAGAAGACCACTAGGTTTCGTGACTTGATTAGTGAGATCGTTCGGATCGGAACAAGAGTTTTTGCGCGATAGCGGTCGGTTTGAGGACCGATCGCGGGTCAACCCGCGACTGCTTTGTGGTGGGTCATTCGGTGGTCCTCTAGGTGGTAAGTCACGAGGGTGTTAAGCCCAAGTTTAGTAAACCAGACGAAGTTCGTGGACGTTCGACCGAGCTCGGGCGATGAGGTCAGCCCATCTGGGCCCTTCGTGTTATGCGAGATGTTATTTATCGTGAAGGTTGTAAGGCTGCACGGCGCCTACTTTCACCTTATGATGCATGAAGCCCGTGTTGTGGCTATTTCGTTTCCTAAGTTTTACCACGCAGGTCGGCGAACTCAGCGAGTCTCGTGACGCATTCACCGCCGGGCTGTGTTTGTATTTCAGGTAGCTATGAGGATTGTTGCCTCCTGTTGATGGAGTGCTTTATAAGTACCATTTCAAGATTCGATATCGCCTTACGGCCTCGTAGTGGCGGAAGTGTAAGTTCGGCCGATTGGTTCGATGTTGGCAAAGTTCAGATAGTGGTTCATACTTGTTTCGGCAGGACGGGATAGGGTGAAGCCTATCCAAGAGAGGTTATCGACATCGTAATCAAGTAAGTCGACGGATGATCTACGACGACGCTTGGAGTTCAGTTGACGGTGGGTCTTCAAGATACCACCGGAAGGTGTGACGAGATTCGGAAACAGAGAAACTTAGCCCGAAGTTACTTTGGGCCTTTTGTGTCATGTGAAGAGTAGGCGTGTTGCCTATATGTTAGCTTTTGCCGTCCGACTTAGAGGCGATGTCCGATCCTTCATGTTGTTAGGTTCGAAAAGTATCGGAGATCCATCCAGAGTATTCTGCTATGATGATCAAGTTCGAGGTAGTAACCTGCAGATTTTTGAAATTGATGCAAGAATGTAAATGTGGTAAGTTATGAGAAGGAGTTCGCAATGCGAGAAGGGTACGACGAGTAAGTGAAGAAGCGAACATGTGTTAAGAACAAAGACGTGATCTTTTCTTTTGTAAAGTGCCGGCGCGAGGAGTACCTTTTAGCCCTTCAGTGGGAGTTTTGTGATGTTAGAGGTGATTCCTCGTGGACTTGGACGCCAGATTTGCGCGTGTTTTCGTGGCCATGTGTGGCATTTGCAAGCTTGTTAAGCTACGAGGAACTTCATCGTTATCCGTCTTGAGAAGGAACATTCGACGAATGTTTCTAAGCGAGGAGAATGTTATACCCGTATTTCCAGAGTATATGCGTGAGGACGTACGTAGGAAAATTTAAGCCTTAAAGTTAGGCAAGGTTCGAATTGTGTTCACAACCCCCGATTAGAATCGCTTTCGCAAACGCTTTACACAACTTTCATGGAAAATTCGCTATGTCATTTAGTATTTTTGCGGATTTTTCCGAGAGACGAATATTTTGGACCAACAAGAGGCGACACTTGGCATCCTCTAATCGCGGGCTTACGGGCAAGTTGGACGAAAGGGAGAGTGGGAGTAGTAGGATATTTTGTGATATTTGTGTGGTAGATGGATAAGGTACACATGGATGAATCTTGACCCTACACTTGCCTTGCACTTGGCATGATCTTGGCCATTGGTTGGCCATTGCTTGACCTATAAATACCCCCTGAAGACTTCTTCATCCACAAATCCCTAAGTCTTGAAACCTTTCCTCTCTTGTAGTGGTTCGTCCAAACCTCCCCTCCCCCTTCGAGTAGGCCCGTGGCCGAGGGTACACCCCCTCCTAGAGCCTCGCCGAGAGTACCCCCTGCCTAGTTGTTCTCGTAAAATACTACCCTCTTGGTAGAAATACTCTCAGTATTGTTACTATTCCCAAAATACTCGCCCAAATACCTTGTAGTATTCCAAGGTTACACTTATACGAAAAGCCCGTAAATACTATTATACTTCCCTTCACTACAAAAACGAAACCCTAAGGAAAATCTCCATAGTTAGTCTGAGTATTAAGCAGAAGTTCATAGAACTTCTAAAGGGTTGTTTGGAGCGGGTTCGAGCACCCTGAGCAGAGCTAAACGCTGCTCAGATCGACATTAAACTTGGATAATTTTGGGCTTACAGGTAAATACTTGTCCTTATATTGTAATTGGAAATTACATAATCGTTGTAGCATAGAAATGAATATAAGATTCATGAAGAGATTTGAACTGTAATAGAAGGATATTACGTAAAAGACTTGAATCAAATCACATCGTAAGAATAATCTGCAGTAGTCTAGTCATTGATAGACTTGTATAATCGTTATACCGTATTTCCGCAGTATGTACGTAAGACGACGTAGAAAAATTTGAACTTGTGATTTAGGCTTCACGAATTCTTTTTGTTCACAACACCCGATTAGAGTCGTTTTTCGAAACGCTTTCACACTTTCGTAGGGAATTTCCGCTATGTCATTTTTAATTTTTATGGATTTTTCCGAGAGATTTAAACATTTTGGATCAACAAGAGGCTTACACTTGTCACCCTCTCATTGGAACACCTGGGCAGAAAGGGGCCGTCGAATGGCCATTGTTTGGCCGCGGGTTGGTAGGATATTTTGGTGGTAGATGGATAAGGTGCACTTGGCAAGATTCGCCCTACACTTGCCTTGCACTCGGCAATATCTTGGCCATTGGTCGCCTTCACTTGACCTATAAATACCACCCTTTGAAGACTAATTCATCCATAAAATTGCCTAAGTCTTGAAAGCTTCTTCCTCCCCCTTAGTGTAGTGTCTCGCCGAGAGCCCTCTTCCCCTCGCCGAGAGTTCCCCAAATGGGGCAGTAGAGTGGTATACACCCCCTCCTTGGGTGCTAGCCGTGGGTACCCCTAGCCTAGTTGTTTTCGTATAATACCCTCTTGGTAGAAATACTCTCAAAAGTATTCATATAATGCCCAAATTACCTTAGCCAGATACCTTGTAGTATTCTAAGGTTATACTTATACGAAAAGCCCGTAAATACTATTATACTTCCCTTCACCACAAAACCGAAACCTAAGGAAAATCTCCATAGTTAGTTCGAGTATTAAGTGAAGTTGGTTAGAACTTCTAAGGGTTGTTTGGAGCTGGCCTGAGCGCACTGAGTATGAGCTAAACCTTGCTCAGATCGACATTTAAACTCTGATAATTACGGGCTTATCGAGGTAAATATCTTGTCCCTATCAGAATTGGAAATTACATGTTGTTAGATTATATAGTTGAAGTATACTATATATAGATCAACGTTGTTATCGCAATGTCTTTTGACTTAAGCCCAATAATAAGAAACCTTTTCAAAGAAGAGTACCGAATCAGATTTACATAGACTGTATTCAGACATAAAGAGACTTGGTAGCTTTTCAGCGAGGTGAATTGCACGCCCGATTAAACGTATAACCCCGTTGGCTTCGTAGCCGCCCCGATAGAGGAGAGATTTACGCTGTCATGCGGGGAGGTCGCCGAATTTTCAGAATGTTCTACGATAAGATCTAGATGTTAATAAACATGTCACGACCGTGAATCAAGGTGCACAAAGGTAACTGGCCAGCCACCTAGGCGGGTGACACGTGTCACCCTCCTATTGGCCCTCATAAAACGCCTTCAAAAATATCCACAATGGCCAAAATCTTGAAAACAAAGCTGGGCCCCACAAAACCAGAATTTCTCCGTGGCCCCACGTGACCATTTCCGAAATAAAATTCCATAATTCTAATATAATCTAAGAAGCCCAAATTCCAAATCTGGGAACCCAATTCCCATCAACGAACATTTTTCTTTACAAAAACCGGAAACTTTTTCCGTGGAAAAATCACCTCTTTCTTCCTTTCAAATTTTCTGTCGTGCTCTCGTACGTACGTTCTTGCATACATACCCTGAGAATACGGGGTATAACATTCTCCCCTCATTAGAAACATTCGTCCCGAATGTTCCTTCTCAAGACGGATATCGGTGAAGTTCCTCTAACAAGTTGCCAACGCCACAGCTTGGCCACGAAATAACACACGTCCTCTTTTTTCCTTACTCGTCGTGCCCTTCTCGAACACTTGAACTCTCCCAAGACGCACTCATACTTCACCATTACCCGCTCCCAAAATCTCCGAGTCACTACCTCCAAACTTGGTCATCTTACTAACTCAAACTTCTTTAAGGCCACTCCCGCCTTTACGAACCGCTTCGTCGAACGCGCCCACTAACTCATACGATGATCATACAAACTTGGGCCTAGCATCCTCGTGACTTCTACCACCGGCGACCACCTAACTGACCCACCTTAATCCGGCCACGGGTTGACCTGCATGACGCCCTCAACCCGACCCACAATCGCGCCAAGCCCTCGCTCCCGACACGAACAATCTCGCAATCACATCGAAAGCTACCACTTCCATCTCACACTACCTGCATTTTTAAATCACACTATAGCACAAAGCTATCCGAACATAACACTTAACACATCATTAACATCAACACATACAAGTATCTGTGGTTAAGGATATACTCAAACTAAGCGGTTCAAGGACCGCTAAAACTCGAACTTCCACCGCGACTTACCGTGGCCCGCAATCGCTTCTAGTAGTCAGGCTATCCTACCACTACCCCGGCCTGGACATACTCGCCATATGGCCCTCGCTGGCCGCAAGAATAACAAGCTCCTCGTACTACGACACTTCAAATGCGGTCTACCACATCGACCACACCGAGGTAGCGATCGTGATCTCGCCAACACCCTACTCCCCGAACATCTCAAACTCCGGAGCCCCGACCGCCCCGAATATCCTAAGGGTCCCGGCGTCGCGGGCGACCACTCGCAATGGCGGAGGTACATAACTAGTCCGCTGGCAGGCGGTCCGCCTCAAAGTCGCCAAAATATCCTACTGCCTTGGCTTCTCTCGCCGGTCCACCTGCCGATCTTCGCGCCTCGCACCTAAGTGCACGAGCTCGAACGCGCGCAATGTCCATGCCCGGAAGAGAAACACCGCACAAGACTCGCCATAATCATCTAGCCCGTGACGAGCGACGCACTCCTATCTTCCATATCCGCAAGCGCAGTGGACATATCGAGCCAAAGAATCGAACTCGACATCAGACTCCCCGATGCCGCGCTCTGCCTCAAGAATAAAAATTTGTCGCCTGTGCCTCCTCATCCGCGTGAGGCAAGAAGGCGTGAGAAAAGCCCCAAAACTCATCCCATACTGCGAGGCATGCTCTCCCGAAAGCTCATGAATCAAACTAATCGATCGCAGATCACGCACCATGCGAACCGAAGGTCACAGACTCGGTCTCAAGCCTCATCACCGCACGATCTCTCAGAATCGACGGATGAACTCGCGATCATCCTCGTGCCTCACCCATAAAACTCGGGCGTTACAACTCGTAAAGTCCCGTAGCCTCAAACTATTCGCTTTCGTGCACCACAAAGCGCTGAACCGAATCGCCGTGATCCACTGCCTCATATCTCGCCACAACCCGCCAATAATCGGGCCATCTCTCGCGACCTATCTCCCGCCTGCATCGGACCTGAGGCTCGTATCAGAGTCTCATCACCACGGCCGCGCTTTAAACTCGCTGTGCCGGCGCGCAACTCGCCGCCGAGCACTGCTCGTAATCGATCGCTCGCGCTTCTGACTCTCTCAGATCTCACTAGCAGCTCCTCGCCGCCTTGCCCACTGGGCCCGGGTTGCCTTCGCGAGGCATAATCGTAAATGAAACACATCGCAGGGTCCAACTTACAACTCACTTCTAAGGCACGATCTTAGAATGGTAAGAATAGAAACTAATCCTACATGTCCTATAGCCTCGACATAGACGTGGTGCACAACACACCGATAATCAAGACTTACTAGACACGGTTCAGACACTTTCCGAGGACTAATCGCTCGATACCACTTTTGTCACGACCAATCGGCGCGGATCGTGCCTTACCCTGCACCCTAGCGATACAACATCGAGAAAACCAATGGAAATAAAAACTTTAAACATGAAATGAGAGACATGATAAATAAACAGCCAACCAAAACAAATGCCTTCAAGATATATACATAAAAACCCAACGCTTATCCTTTACAAACCCCGCCCACAACAAAGGCTGCACTTAAGATTTACAACAACTATGACGGACAGGCTCGCCATACCTCGAATGTACAAGAACTTACAACTCGGAAACATACCAAAGATAAGCCTCCGAAGGAACTGAGCTTCCAATACGAAATGAGATCCTAAGAGCGGATCCACGATCGACGCACTTCACTCGCATGAACGCAGCCCAAGCGAGGTCGCATAACAGTACTAAGTATGTGAATCACAACATCAGAATGAAATCATAATAGCCTAAAAGCAGGAGACATGTATGATAACCAAAATACAAGACGCAACATAAGCAAATAAGTCGTGACTCACGCCTCAAAGTCACCACTAAATATAACTACGGGTCTCACGCCACATCATCCATCATGTTCGCATCATGGCCGCATGCCCTGACATCGCGACGGTAGACATGTCCATGATGCAACAATAATAACAAGCCGCACGGCCACATGCCCGACATCGTGACGGTAGACATGCCCATGTAACCTCAATAACAATGTACTCGGTGGTCAACCGCCGCACGCCACATGCCGGACATCGCAGACGGTGACACGCCCATGTTGCAAGCAATAACCATATATCGAAATCAACTACCGCACGCCGCGATGCCCTAATCATCAGACGGCAGATACGCCCATGTGACATCAACAACAAGACAAGAATCAAAATGGAAACATACCCGGAATTCTCCATCACCGCCAAAGACGCCCAAGTAAGTTCTCAATAAGTCAACCTACCTCTATCTGAGACGCAGAATACGTAAATACCACACTTGCACAACAAAGGCTATCATCACAAGCATAGGCAAGTTTCACAACAACAAGCATAGGCAAGTTTCACAACCACAAGCATAGGCAAGTTTCACAACAACAAGCATAGGCAAGTTTCACACAACTCAAAGTACTTTCATTTTATGCCAAAGTCCGGGTTTTTAACCCCAAAGTACTACATACGTTAAGTTCTTTTAAAAGAGATCCATTACTTTTATAAAAGTCACCCGATACCCGTAGTATTAGAATGACCAACCCACATTCCTTTTCAAAATCAAGTAACAACATTCTTTTCCTAAGTTCCAGTTTGCCTAGTTTCAATTACTTAAGCTTCTCATTTTCAATCGTTTCATAGTTCCCAAACTTAATCACTTGATTCCTTTTTAGAACAATTGAGTAATATATGTCTCACGCGAGAGTAGGTTATTCTTGTTTACAACATTCTTATTACAAAGAATCATGATCTAGAAATGTAATATCATTTTGTCTCATCTTAGTTTCTATGCAGACGGAGGTTTTACGGTTTTAATACGATACATCATTATTCAATACATTTTCCTTTTATTAACGCCGCAGTTCCTGTCGATACACATTCGATTTCCAAATCAAGAAACATTATCCCTTTAAATAAAACCAAGTACTCATTACTCACGAATGAGGTTTCACACAAACATCCACATTAAAACAAATAAGTTAAGTCTCTTATCTTATAAGATCAAGTCTCTTAACTTCTAACATCAAGAAACCATTTTCTTTACCTCTCTTAAGACATTATACCTAACTCCCATAAAGCTAGTATAACTCTTTTTAAAACCTTTAAAACCAAGTGTTACTCTCCTTCAAAACGATTTATAAATCTTTTGAAATACATCAAGTTCTGTATTATAACGCCTGCCGCTTATAAATCAAATCGCTTATCTTTTAAAAGCCACAACCCATTTTCTTACTCTACATAAAGTTGTTATAACCAACTTCCCATAAAGCCGTTATAACCCTTTATGTTTTACAACAATCAAATACAATTAACACGTGACGCTCATCGCACTACATAGTTCACACATATCATGCTGTAAGAGATAGAAGAGGTTCACATACCTCGCGATGATTATCGATAATTAGCAAAATGCTCCAAGTACTACAACCTTGCTATCCTTTTCCACCCTTCAGTAATACGCCACTCGTAGTACTTCCACCTATCGCCATAAAACGCCTATCAACTTCTAGATCTCTTCGAATATTCTAAATACAAGATTCCTTATTCTACGTAAAATTCTACATTTTCTCTCCCCGCAACAGAAATCTCCTCTCTATCGGTGCTACCAAGCCAACCATGTGTGGCTTACATCGCCTAACCTGACGTGTACCATCCTACTCAAGAACGCCACAAGTTTCATCGCAACAAATTCTATGTAAATACAATCATTTATTCTTTATTCTTCAGCTTAAGTCAAAAGACATTGCCGAATACTAAGTATAGTTCCATATATAGTATACTTCAACTATATATTCTAACAAACATGTAATTTCCAATTACAATAGAGGACAAGATAATTACCTCGATAAGCCCAAAATTATCCAAGTTATAATGTCGATCCTAAGCAAGGTTTAGCTCTACTCCGCGCTCCAATCCGCTCCAAACAACCCTTAGAAGTTCTAACTAACTTCTACTCAAATACTTCAACCAACTACGAAGATTTCAGTGGTTTTGGCTCGAGACTAAAAAGGACAAAAGGTAGTATTTCCTGACTCTACGACAGAGGTATCTTGAAATACTACAAGGTACAAGGCTAAGGTATTTTGGGCATTATAACAATACTAGAGAAGTATTTCAATACCATGAGGAGTGGTATTATACTAAAACAACTAGCAGTGGTACCCCACTGGCTAGCACCACAAAGCTGCTGAAGTGAACCCTCGCCAAAGGCCACACGGTGGAGGGGAAGGCTCTCGCCAAGAGCTCACAAAGGGGAGGAGAGGGTTTCAAGACTTGAAGTTTTGGAACGGATGAAGTCTTCACACTTGAGTGGGTATTTATAGCAAAACCAAAGTGCCAACCAAGTGGCCAAGATCCTTCCAAGTGTATAGCAAGTGTAAGTGGCAAGATTAAGCCAAGTGCACCCTAAACCCTACTCCACAAAACACTCCACAAAACAAGCCACAAAGCAAGGCACACTTCAGGCCCAATCGCCATGCCAACCCACTCGACCGCCTCCAAATCGCCTCAACGAGGTGACAAGGTCACCCTCCCGCTGTCCAAAAGGTTTCGCCTCTCGAAAAATCCGCAAAAATACAAAACGACATAGCCGGAATTTTCCTTCGCAGTTACGCAAAACGCTTCGCCGAAAACGACTTAACCTTTTGTCACGACCAGAATCCGTGTCACACAAAGGTAACTTCGCCAGCCACTTGCGCGGTGACACGGTCACCTCCTATCGCCCTCATAAAACGCCTTCCAAAAATATCCACAATGGCCAAAATCTTGAAAACAAAGTGGGCCCTACAAACCGTAAATTTCTCCCGTGGCCCCACGTGACCATTTCCAAAATAAAATTCCATAATTCTAATATAATCTAAGAAGCCCAAATTCCAAATGGGAACCCAATTCTGCTCAACGAACATTTTTCCTTACCAAAAACCGAACTTTTTCCGTGAAGTTAATCACCTCTTTCTTCCTTTCCAATTTTCTGCGTGCTCTCGTGACGACGCCCTCATACATACCCCGAGAATACGGGTATAACATTCTCCTCCTTAGAAACATTCGCCCGAATGTTCCTTCTCAAGACGGATATCGATGAAGTTCCTCTAACAAGTTGCCAACGCCACGCCGCCACACTAAATAACACACGCCCTCTTCTTTTCTTACTCGCCGTGCCTTCTCGAACACTTGAACTCTCCCAAGACGCACCATACTTCGCCATTACTCGCTCCCAAAATCTCGAGTCACTACCTCCAAACTTGGTCATCTTACTAACCTCAAACTTCTTTAAGGCCACTCCCGCCTTTACGAACCGCTCGTCGAACGCGCCCACGAACTCATACGATGATCATACAAACTGGGCCTAGCATCCTCGTGACCTACCACCGCGACCACCCAGAACTGACCCCACCTTAATCCGGCCACGGTTGACCCGCATGACGCCCTCAACCCACCCACAATCGCTGCCAAGCCCTCGCTCCTCGACACCTAACAATCTCGCTAAATCACATCATAAAGCTACCACTTCCATCTCACACTACCTGCATTTTTAAATCACACTATAGCACAAAGCTATCCGAACATAACACTTAACACATCATTAACATCAACACATACAAGTATCTACTGTGGTTAAGGATATACTCAAACTAGGCGTCAAGGACCGCTAAATCGAACTTCCACCGCGACTTACCGTGGCCCGCAATCGCCTAAGAGTCTGGCTATCCTACCGCTACCTCTGACAAGCCTTCGCCATATGGCCCTCGCTGCCGCAAGAATAACAAGCTCCCTTCGTACTACGACACTCTCAAACGCGGTCTACTACATCGACTACACCGAGGTAGGGGTGATCGATCCGCCAACACCCCTACTCCGAACATCTCAAACTCGGGAGCCCCGACCGCCTCAATATCCTAAGGGTCCCGGCCGCGGGCGACCACTCGCAATGGCGGAGGTACATAACTAGTCCGCTGGCCGAGGCGTCCGCCTAAAGTCGCTAAAATATCCTACCGCCTTCGCCTTCTTCTCAAAGCCGGTCCACCTGCCGATCTCTCGCTCCTCGCACTCCAAGCGTACGAGCTCAATGCGGCAATGTCCATGCCCTATCAAGAGAAACACCGCACAAGACTCGCCATACAATCATCTAGCCCGCGACGAGCGACGCACCCTATCTTCCATATTCGCACAAGCGCAGGACATATCGAGCCAAAGAATCGAACTCGACATCAGACTCGACAAAGGCGCTCTCTGCCTCAAGAATAAAAATTTGTCGCCCGCGTTCTCCTCATCCGCGGAGGCAAGAAGTGCGTGAGAAAAGCCCCAAAACTCATCCCATACCGCTGGAGGTGCATGCTCTCCCGAAAGCTCCTATGAATCAAACCAATCGATCGCGTATCACGCAGCCGATGTGGAACCGGGCGTCACAGACTCGGTCTCTCAAGCCTTGATCACCCGCATGATCCTTCAGAATCGACGGATGAACTCCCGCGATCATCCTCGTGCCTCACCCATAAAACTCAAGTGCTACAACTCGTAAAGTCCCGTAGCCTCAAACTATCTCGCTCTGCGCACAGCGCCTGAACCGAATCGCCGTGATTCACTGCCTCATATCCGCCACAACTCGCCAATAATCGGGCTATCTCTCGCGACCCATCTCCCCGCTTCAGATCGCGGACCGAGGCTCGTATCAGAGTCTCACGCCCACGGCCGCGCTTAAACCCTCGCCGGGCGGCGCTGCAAACTCGCCGTCAAGATCGCTCAGCGACGCCCGCGCTTCTGACTCCTCAGATCTCACTAGCGCCTCCTCACGCCTTGCCCACTGGCCCGGTTGCCTTGCGCGAGGCATAATCTGTAAATGAAACACATCGTAGGGTCCAACTTACAACTCACTCTAAGGCACGATCTTAGAACGGTAAGAATAGAAACCAACTTACATGTCCTATAGCCTCTCGACATAGATGTGGCGCACAACACACCGATAATCAAGACTCTACTAGACACGGCCCCAGACACTTTCCGAGGACTAATCGCCTGATACCACTTTTGTCACTACCCGTATCGTGTTGTACAAAGGTAACTTCGCCAGCCACTGCGGGGTGACACGTGTCACCCTCCTATCGCCCTCATAAAACGCCTTCCAAAAATATCCACAATGGCCAAAATCTTGAAAACAAAGTGGGTCCTACAAAACCGTAAATTTCTCCCGTGGCCCCACGTGACCATTTCCAAAATAAAATTCCATAATTCTAATATAATCTAAGAAGCCCAAATTCCAAATCGGGAACCCAATTCCTTCAACTAACATTTTTCCTTACCAAAACCGAAACTTTTTCCGTGGAAGAATCACCTCTTTCTTCCTTTCCAATTTTTCTCGCCGTGCTCGCACGCACATCCTCGCATACATACCCCGAGAATACGGTATAACAAAGCGCCTGTGGCCTTATAGGTCAAGCATCGCGCGTGGCGCGATCTACTTGGCTACGAGTAATGACATTGAGGTACTGAGCGCTTTGCTATTAGTCGACACTCGCCGCGAGGTATGCGAACCTCTTCCTATCTCTTCTAGCATGATATGTGTGAACTATGTAGCACGTTAGACGCACGTGTGCTAAATGTATTTGATTGGTTTAAACATGTGTTATAACGCTTTATAAGTCGTTATAACAGCTTTACGTTGGTAAGAAAATACTTGTGGTTTTAGAAGGTAATCGATTTGAACTATAATCGCTTGTTATGTGTTAATAAAGAACTTGAAGTATTTCAAAAGATTTTTGAATCATTTCAAAGTTAAGTAATACTTGGTTTTGAAAACTTAAGAGTTATACTAGCTTTATGGGAAGTTAGTAATAACGCTTAAGAATGTTTTATCGATTCGAAATCGAATGTGTATCGACAAACCATCAGCTACATTAATAAAAGGAAATGTTTTAACATTAAGTATTATTAAAACCAGAGAAACTTCCATCCGCATGGGCTAAGATTAGACAAAATGATATTTCCTGTATCACGTCAGTAATAAGATTGTTATAAACAAGAATATCCTACTCACATATAAGGCTTATGCTTCTCGTATAGTTTAAAAGAGAGAATTATATTCTTAAATGAATAAGACTATGAACTACTTAAACCTTCTAAAATAAGAAACGTGAACATTTGAAATTAGGCAAACTCGACGCTTGATAATAATGCTGTTACTTGATTTTACAAAGATAAGTGTTTTGATTCACTTCAAAAGATAATCACTCTATTTTCATATACTACGTATCAGGTGACTTTTGTAAAGTAACGATCTTTTAAAAAAGTTAATGTATTAAGTACTTTGGGGATAGAAACCGAATATGTTGACACATAGTAGAAAGTACCTTACGTGTGAATAACTCGATTGTATTGGTTTGTGATAGCCTTGTAATACCTTCGTGTCGATTTGATAAGTAATCATATTAGGATGCTACGGTGTTAGTATTCGTGATGTTTGTGTAAAGGGTTTTCCCTTGATTGTGCTTATGTTGTTTAAACGTTAAACCGTTATGTTGGTATTATACCACTCACCGTGTTTCCGGGTTAAGCGCCTCCGACGCGGTAGACTCAAGAGGTCCGGGACCATGATTCGAGAATACCTCACGCGGGTCCCGGGCCTATGCGAGCTACGAGTTCGTGTTAGCGTGCGGCCTTTATGGTCACGCGGTTACGCGCCATGCGGATCGCGAGTCCGTGGATTTACGCCGGAGTAGCTACCGATGCGGGTTATACCACGCGCGCCTATGAGATTGGCCTACGCGAGTCGCGGAGTTCCGTGGCTACGCCGCGCATTTGATATCGCGCGAGCGACCACTTTGATCACGTGGCGGCCTAGACAGATATCATGATACGCTTTATGACCTTGTTAGTCGCTGGCGTAGTAGTCGCTATGCCTTCGTGATTTACCTCGCATCGCTTTATTTGGACACAGTGGGACCGCTGCTCACGGTATTCCTCGTGCTTTATATATCATAGATCGCCAAGCGCGGGGCGTATTCCACGCATGATTGACGCCGGGCGTGAGACCCATTGCTATATCGAGTGATGACTTTGAGGCGCGAGTCCTCGACTTGATATGACCGCTATTTATCAGGAATCGTAGTTTGGTTATCATACATGTCTCCGCTTTATATAGACTACTATGATTTCATTTACGTGATTTTTCGGGCCACATACTCTGCTGCCAGATCGACTCTCCCGGGGCCGCGCTCATGCCGCAGTAAAGGTACACCGCCGCCGATCCTCGCCTTAGATCACGGCTCAACGCTCGGAAGCCCGCTCCTCCGAGGCTTATCTTCGTATAGTCCCCTCGTTGTCAGGTGCTACATTCGTGGTACGACGGCCCCGTCGCCGTTGTTGCCATATCATTCGTAGGTCCAGAGTAATCGTCAGGCGTAAAATTGTGAGGGTTTGTAAAAGGATTAAACTGCTCATTTGTAGAGTTGTTATTTATATATACGCCGAAGGCAAGTTTTCCTCGACATCGCTTTGTACTCCATTTGTTTCATGTATGTGTTTTATGTTCCGACACTGGATGTTGTATCACTAGGTGTCCGGTAAGGCACCAACACGCCCATATTCGGTCGCGATAATAACCTTTATAGTCAATGCTCATGAGTAGCATGTACTACTTGAAAGTGGACAAGGCTAGCCGTTATAGCCGTGGAACGCTTTGCTAATAGTCGATAATCGCCGCGAGGTATGTGATTCTTCCTATCCTCGAGCATGATATTTTAAAGAATATATATATAGTACCAGAGACGACGGTGTTAATCGAATAATAATCATGCGCAATGTCTTTTGACTTAAGCCCGAATAATAATCGCGCAATGTCTTTTGACTTAAGCCCAATAATAAGAATCTTGAAGATTTCAAAAGAATCAATCATTTTTAATGTAAGAGTAATACTTGGTTTTAAAACTTAAGAGTTATACTAGCTTTACGGGAAGTTAGGTATAACTACTTAAGAAAGATAAAAAGAATGGTTTATTAATTTTAGAAGTTAAGAGAATTGATCTTAAAAGATAAAGAGACTTGACTTAAAGGAATTAATATAAATTTTGTTAATAAGTCATGAAACCTCATTCATGAGTAATGAGTACTTGGTTTTTAAAACGATAATGTTTTACCGATTTCTAAATCGTAATAAGTATCGAACAAACCATCGCAAATACGCTTAATAAAAGGAAATGTATCAATAATTAAGTATTATTAAAACCAAGAGAAACCTCCATCCGCATGAAGCTAAGACGACAAAATGATATTACATTTCCTAGATCATGGTCGCTTAATAAGATTGTTATAAACAAGAATAACCTACTCACATATAAGGCATATGTTTCTCAAATCGCTTTAAAGGAGAATTATATCATTAAGTGATTAAAACTATGAACTACTAAACCTTTCAAAATGAGAAACTCGAGCATTTGAAATTAGGCAAACTTGAACGCTTGGAAAATAATGTTGTTAATTGATTTTACAAAGGAAGTGTTTTGGTTTACTTAAAAAGATAGTCACTCTATTTTAATACTACTGTATCAGGTGACTTTTGAAACGATCTTTAAAGAGTTAATGTATGAAGTACTTTGGGATAAAACCCAAAGTTGTTAACATAAAGTAGAAAGTACCTCGTGAATAACTTGATCAGGTTGGTTTGTGATAGCCTTGTAATACTTTCTGGTGATTTGATAAGTAAACATGTTAGGATGCTACGCGGTGTTAGATCCGTGACGTGTGTGTAAAGCGGGTTTCCTTGTCAGGCTTATGTTGTTTAACGATAAGTCGTTATGTTATTATATCACATACCCTCGACTTGTTATACCGAGGGCTTGCCACCGACGCTGGTCTATACGCCTATACGCGGTCTACGCGACTACGCGAGCGCAGATGCTCCGTGATTTATCATTCCGGTGTTTTATCCCGACGTGGATGCCTACGGCACACCGCGCGACTATGCGTCTATCGAGACTATGCGGATCATGGAGTCCAGAGGGTACCGGGTTACTCTCGACGCGGTCTATACGACCCATGCGTCTACGCGACCCATGCGGGCGGAAGTCCAGATTAGGCACGATAATGATACTACGGGCGATCGGCCTGCTTCGATCATTAGCGCCTAGAAAAGACCACATGTGATATCTATTTCACTTGTTTATGTTGGGCGTAAGACCCATAGTTATAATCGGGTGACGACTTTGAGGCGCGAGTCCTCGACTTGACATGATCGCTATTTATCGCGAATCGTAGTTTGGTTATCATACATGTCTCCCGCTTTATATAGACTACTATGATTTCATTTACGATTTTCAGCCACATACTGTAATTGCATCGACCTCTTCGGGCCGCTCACGCCGCAGTAGGTACACCGCTGTTGATCCTCGCCATGTGATCACAGTCAGCTTGGGAAGCCCTGCTCCGAGGCTTATCTTTTGCATGATTCCCGAGTTTGTAGGATCTTGTACATTCGTGGTACGCGGCCCCGTCCCGCCATAGTTGTTATAAAAATTGCAGAGGTCCAGAGTAATGCGCAAGGTGGTTTGTAAGGGATTTAACTGCTCAATTTTTGATATATACATTCTAAAGGTAACTGCTGGTTAGCCTATTGCTTATTTTATGTCTTGATTCATGCTTAAGTTTTATTTCACTGATTTTCTCGATGCCAGTATCACTAGGTGCCCGTAGGCACTCCACGCCCGGTCGGTCGTGACAAAAGTGGTATCGAGCGCTTAATCCTCTGAAAGTGCTCATGCATCGCGTCAGTATAGTCTTCGATTATCGCGTGTTGTGCACCACATCTATAATCGTGAGGCTACAGATATTTAGGATTGGTTTCATTCTTCTCACTCGAGATCGTGCCTTAGAGCCGTGTTATAAGTCGACTCTCCGCATATTCTTATGTACCGCTACGCCTACGCAAGGTAACCAGAGCCTGGCGGCAAGGCAAAGAGAGTCGCGAGTATAGCACGTAGGGTTACGAGGGCACAGCCCGGCCATTACCGAGATAGTACTTCGCACGACGAGTTTTACGACGCCGCTAGCCCAGAAGCTAGAGCGAGCAGCTTTCATCGAGGCCACGATACTGGTTCCGCCCACCACCGCGAGCCGACGATATGAGTTAGAAGGAGACGGCCCGTTACTAGCTAGGCCGCGGCCGAATGAGGACGGACGGAACCGTGGTTCCAGCAGCACTGATTCACCTAGATCCGATAGTCCGAGACTTCGGATTTCGAGTCAGCCGCAGTTCTACGGATGTAGAGTCGAGAATGATCCTCGTGGTGTCGTGGCTAGTTTGGGAGATTTTATACTTGCGCCGCTGTGGCCATGGACGGGAGGATGTCCAAGCAGAGGGATACAAGAGGGACGACTCACCACCGGTCACCAAGGTTCAGCTTGTTCGAGAAGGGGTGTTAGTCGATGAGGTCACCCTACCTCAGGCTATTGTAATAGACTCCATTACGGGAGTGTCGATCGCTCGATACCAGGCTTATGCCAACAGGCCATTTGGTGAGAGTTTGTCCGACTGCAGGTAGCACAGATGTAGAGACTCACTTTCGGATCGGTATCGGTTCATCGCCAGATAGCTAAAGCGACTGGCAGGCGTGATTATGATTAGAGCGACAAAGTGGAAAGAGGCAGAGTCGCGAGATATCTTTAGGCCTTAAGAGACTTGTTTATGTTGTTATGGTAGATACGTGGAGTGCTATGTACGGATAGCATTGTGTTAAGTGCGAATTAGAAAACGCGGTAGTTGGAAAAGGTAAGCATGGAGACAAGACAATCGCGAGCCTTAGAATTTATAATGCTAGACCTCAGATGCAAGGCCGCTGAGTGGCTGATTTTACGCTGGTCTTTGTCGGCACTTGGTATGCGTGAAATATATCAGGATAATTCCACGGGTAGTGCGAGACGGAAGTGGTAGTTTCATGACGTGAATTAGTAAGATTGTTCGGACGGAACGAGAGAGTTTGGGCGATAGCTGGTCGCCGAGGCCGATCGCGGTCAACCCGCAGCCCGGAGCGAGGGGTCGGGCCGAGGTGGTCCCGCCAGTGGTAGGATCACGAGGGTGCTAGGCCCAGTTTAGGTAACCATCGTATGAGTTCGTGGATACGTTCGACTGCATCAGATCGCGAAGGCCGAACGGCCTTATAGGAATTCCGAGGTTAGTAAGATGACCAAGTTCGAGGTAGTGACTCCAAGGTTTTGGAAACCGGCGATGATCGAGTATGGTACGGTACTAGAGAGAGTTCGTGTACGATAAAGGTACGACGAGTAAGGAAAGCAGTGAACGCTGGTTAACGTAATAAAAAGATCATTTTGTTGCGGGCGCGAAAGCGAGTATCCTTTAGACCTTGGGTAGAGCTATGGTGATGTTATACACGCTAGAGGTGATTCCTCGTGGCTTGGATTGAGTTTTTCGCAGATGTTATATTACGCCATCGTGGCATAATTGGTTTCGTAAGATAAGAGTGAAGCGCTATACCGCGCATGATGTTTTGAGATTTAGAAGAACATTCTGTGACGCATGTTTCTGCCGGGAAGAATGTTACACCTCGTAGTTCCGTGGTATGTATGTGAGGACGACGTGACGAGAATACGACACAAAAATCGGAAAGGAAGAAGATGTGATTTTTCGACTAAAAGATTCCGGATTTTGTGAAGGAAAATGTTCAAAGCGGAATTGGATTCCCGATTGGTATTCTGACTTTTGGAATTTTTGAGAATTATGGAATTTTATTTCCGAATTGGTCACGGGCCCACTTGAGGAATTTACTGCCAGAGGCCCACTTTATTTTCGGATTTTTGGCATTACGGATATTTTCTAAGATGAAATATTTTGACGAGCAGGGGCGACACATGGCACCCCACGTGGCTCATCGGCCAAAAATTGTGGGACCATACGGACACTGACGTTTTAGGGACAAGGGCAAGCCACTTGTCCCATTTTGTGGTGGACATTTGGTTGGCAAATTACCCACACACTTGGACCCAATCTTCACCATACACTTGCCTAGATCTTCGTCATTGATTTCTATAAATACCCCCTTAATGCAAGACTTCTTCATCCACACTTAGAGAGTTTCCAAGTCTTGAAAAATTCCTCCCTTTCCTTGCGAGCTCTCGCCATGGGCTGAAATTGTGAGCTAAAGTTGTCCAAAAATTCTTAAAGTTTTAAGTGTTCTTCCCAGAGTGTTAGGAAGATTGTGTACCAAGAGTTGGAAAATATTTCACACCCTTAGCCTAGAAACCTTACTGGCCGAAACTCGCCATAGTTCGAGCCTTGTTCTTCACTTTTGAGTCGATCTTGAATGAAGTTGTTTAGAAACTTCTGGGTTGCTCTGAGCGGTCGAGCATAAGGAATCGAGCCAAGCTGCTCAGATCGACTTATAATCTTGGATAATTTTGGGCTTATCGAGGTAATGATCTACGTCCTCTATCAGAATCGGATATTACATATCAGAGTAATTTAGAATCGAGTATAAGATATATTGGAAGGATGTTTATAAAGAATTGAATCAGATTTACATTGGATCAGATTTACAGAGACTTGTAGTTTTATTGTGGGCGTTGTTATACACGCCCTAGACGGTAACCCCCTTCGAGTTGTCGCTTAGTAGCGCCTTGTTGCGAGGAGATTTATGTGGTCATGGGAGGGTCGCGAATTTTCCGTGAGAATATGGAACCTTGTATTTAGAAATGTTCTACGAAGGGATCTGAAGTTGATAGACGCTTGTGGCCTTTATAGTCAAGTACTACGAGTAGCATATTCTACTCGAGGGTGGAAAAGGCTATGGTTACAAAGACTTGGAGCATTTTGCTAATTGTCGATAATCGTCGCGAGGTACGTGAACCTCTTCCTATCTTTTCTAGCACGATGTTGTGAACTATGTAGTACGGTAGACGCACGGTGCTAAACGAATTTTGGTTGGTTTAAAGCATAAAGTGTTAAAATGGCTTTTTGGGAAGTTAATTATAACAACTTTACGTAGGTAAAAGAATGATTTACCGATTTTAAAAGATAAGAGATCGACTTATATTTGACTTGATATGAAATGTGAAGAACTTGAATTGTATTAGAAATTGTGAAACCTCATTCGTGAGTAATGAGTACTTGGTTTTAAAAGAATAATGTTACATTAATTTCGAAACGGGAATAAGAATCGAACAAGTCAACGCAGCGTTAATAAAGGAAAAAGTGATGACAATTAATTATATTAAAACCAAAAGAGAAACCTCCATCCGCATGAAGCTAAGATAAGACAAAATTGTATTACATTTCCTAGATCATGGTCGCTTCTAATAAGAATTATTATAATCAAGTTTTGATTTTCTTAAAATTGCAAAGTAAGGAACTTGATTTTCTAAAAGAAAAGAGACTTAAGAATTTCAAGTGTTTTGGTTTAAAAGAAAGGCATGGTTTTGTCTTAAATTGTTTAAAACATAAAGTGTTATAATAGCTTTATGGAAAGTTAGTTATAACGACTTTATGGAAACAAAAGAATGGTTTTATTATTGGATTTAAAATGGTAACTTGACTTTAAAAGGAGAAGTGATGTGGTTTAAAAATAAGGTACGAATTGTGTTGGTTTACTTAAAATAATAGTTACTCGTTTTGGATACTACGAAAGTGTTAGTATCAAAGACTTCGTGAAGGAAATGGATATTTGTAAGAGAATCGAGTATGGTAATTTGCTTGTGCTTGCTTGTGATAGCCTTGTTGTGTAAAAGTTGTATTCTTATGATATCGCGCTCACGAGGGTCAGATATTGTTATTATTGATACATGGACATGTCCGCACCGATGAAGAATTCCGGGCACGCGCTACGCGCGTTAATCACCCAGATATTGTTATTGTTGTTACGGACATGTCCGCACCGAAAGAATTCCGGCACGTGGTCACGCGCAGGTTGATTACCCAGATATTGTTATTGTTGTTACATGGACATGTCCGCACCGATGAAGAATTCCGGGGTACGCTACGCGCAGGTTGATTACCCTGATATTGTTATTGCTGTTACATGGACATGTCCGCACCGACGAAGAATTTCGGGCATGGCTACGCGCAGGTTGATTACCCGTGATATTGTTGTTATTGTTACATGGACATGTCCGCACCGGCGAAGAATTCCGGTACGGCTACGCAGGTTGATTACCCAGATATTGTTATTATTGCTACATGGACATACGCTCGCACCGGAAGAATTCCGGGGTACGCTACGCGCAGGTTGATTACCCAGATATTGTTATTATTGTTACATGGACATGTCTACACCGGCTTAAGAATTCCGGCATGTGGCTACGCGGTGGTTGATTACCCGATATGGTTATCAGATCCTCGACACGCCTACACCGACGGAGAATTCCGGCACGCGCCATGACGCGCATGATTGATTTGGCGGCGCGAGACCCTTGGTTATATTTTAGTGATGACTTTGAGGGCGTGAGTCCCTGATTTGATATGATCGCTACATATTATGTATCAGAGCTCGTTATCATACATGTCTCCTGCTTTATATGCATCGCTATGATTCTATTACCGCATTTCGCCACATACTGTACACGTCAGATCGACTTCTTTCGGGCCGCGCTCATGCCGCAGTAGAGGTACACCCATTGTTGATCCTCGCCATAGATCACAGTCAATATTGGGAAGCCCCGCTTTCTCGAGGCATATCTTTTGCATGATTCCCGATTTTGTGATCTTGTACATCTGTGGTATGGCGGGCCCGTCCGTCATAGTTGTTATAAAAATTGCAGGTCTCAGAGTAATGTGCAAGGTGGTTTGTAAGGGATTTAACTGCTCAATTTTTTGATATATACATTCTGAAGGTAACTGCTGCTAGCCTATTGCTTATTTTATGTCTTGATTCATGCTTAAGTTTTATTTCCGCTGATTTTCTCTGATGTTTGTATCACTAGGGTGCCCGGGGTAAGGCACCAGTCACGGGCCCGAGGTCGGGTCGTGACACAAGACAAGTGGAGTGGGACCCACCTCCACTTGTCTCCAAAATATCTAGACATTCAAGTCTTCCAAGACCAAGTGGGGTGACACGTGTCGTCCTCCGATTCGTCCAAAATTATTTCATCTCCCAAAAATCCATAATTGGCCAAAATATCTTAAAATATTGTGGGCCCCACAAAACCGTAAAATTTTCCCGTGGGTCCCACGTGACCAAATCTGAACTTAAAAAAATCCATAATTCTAATATATTCCAAAAGTATCAAATACCAAATTTGAGAATCAAACTCCCATTAATAAACCTTTTTCTTCATAAATTCCCGAGAATTTTCCT
Organism: Przewalskia tangutica; assembly: GCA_029844215.1. Classification (NCBI taxonomy): domain Eukaryota; kingdom Viridiplantae; phylum Streptophyta; class Magnoliopsida; order Solanales; family Solanaceae; genus Przewalskia; species Przewalskia tangutica. Next base: position 119,006 of record JAQGDG010000282.1, read on the forward strand.
TAAGAAAAAATAATTCTTCTTTCTTTCCAAAATTCAATCTCAATTTCGTACGCACGTTCTCATCTCATTTCCTTAGAAATACGGGGTGTAACAGTTGGCCTGGGCTTTCTTCTTGTCTTTTTCCTTAGCCTTCTCACGCTATGCTTAAGTCGGGCAAGATTTTAATCATACGGCCACCAGGTTATACCCTCAGATTTCAGAGTATGTACGTAGGACGACGAGAAAATTTAAGCCTTAAGATTTGGCAAGTTTCAAATTTGTACACAAGTGCCGAAAGGAGTCGTTTTTCGACTAAACGCTTTACTAAACTTCGAAGGAAAAATACTACTATGTCAATTATTATTTTTATGGATTTTTCCGAGAGACGAACATTTTGGATCAACGGGAGGGTGATACGGTCACCCTCACATTGGAAGCTTAGGACGCAAAGTGGACGATTTGGGCTACTTTAGTTGGTAGGATATTTTGCGCAAGTTAGCGTGGTAGATGGATAAGGTGCACTTGGCTTAAATCTAGCCCTACACTCGCACGGCACTGGCTTGATCTCGCCATTGGTCACATTGCTTGACCTATAAATACCCTCTAAGTCAAGACTTTCTTCATCTAAACTCGAGCATTTCTCTAAGTCTCAAACTACTCCTCCTCTCGAAGTTTCTCCACCACACCCTCCCCTTCGAGAGGCCCCTCGCCGAAACCTACCCCTAGCCTAGTTGTTTTCAGATAAATACCCCCTTTGTGGTATAGAAATACTTCTCCAAGTATTGTTATATTGCCCAAATACTTTAGCCCAAATACCTTGTAGTACTTTCCAAAGTTACCTCTATACGTAGAGCCCGGAAAATACTATTATACTTCCTTTAGCCACTAAACGAAACCCTAAGGAAATCTTCATGGATAGTTGAAGTAATCGAGCAGGTTGGTTAGAACTTCTAAGGGTTGTTTGGAACGGTCGAGCGCACGAGTAGAGCTAACGCCGCTCAGATCGATTTTAACCTCGATAATTTTTGGGCTCATCGAGGTAAATACTATCGCCCTTCTATTGTAATTGGGAATTACATACTGTAGTAGTATATAAATGAATATAAGATTCATAGAAGAGAATTGAACTGTAATAGAAGGATATTACAGAATAGACTTGAACTGAAATCACATCAGAAGAATATTAGAGTATAAGATTTAAACTGTATTTACAGTAGACTGATAACCTTTATTGGTTGAATGTTCTGCAAGTAGCATGTGCTATTTAGAAGGTGGGCAAGGCTAGCCGGGTTATAGCCATAGAGCATTTTGCTTATAGTCGATAAATCGTCGCGAGGTATGTGATTCTTCCTATACTCTTGAGCATGAAGTATTTTAAAGGAATATATATAGTACGGTAGACGTACGTGTGGCAATGTCTTTTGACTTAAGCCTGAATAATATGTATATATAATGTGGTAGACGTACGTGTGCTAACTGAATATAGTTGTACGGCAATGTCTTTTGACTTAAGCCTGAATAATAAGAATCTGGAAGTATTTTAAAAGAATATATATATAGTACGGTAGACGCATTTGTTAATCGAATGTAGTGTTACGCAATGTCGCTGACTTAAGCCCAATAATAAAGAATCTTGAAGTATTTCGAAGATTAAGAAACCGCTTTGAAAGAAGAGTAATACTTGGTTTTGAAAACATAAGAGTTATACTAGCTTTACGGGAAGTTAGGTATAACGCCTTAAGAGAGATAAAAAGAATGGTTTATCGATTTTTAGAAGTTAAGAGACTTAATCTTAAAAGATAAGAGACTTGACTTAATGGTATTGATATGAAGTTTGTTAAAGTGTGAAACCTCATTCGTGAGTAATGAGTACTTGGTTTTAAAAGGAATAATGTTTTATCGATTTCGAAATCGTAAAGAGTATCGACAAACCACCGCAGCTACATTAAAGGAAAATGTATCAATAATGAAGTATTATTAAAACCAAGAGAAACCTCCATCCGCATAGAAACTAAGATGAGACAAAATGATATTACATTTTGTTATACCTCAGATTTCAGAGTACGTGCGCAAGGAATACGATAAAAGTTTAGCCTTAAAGTTTAGGCTTGACGATTTTTTGGGCACAACTCACAAAACGAATAGTTTTCCGACGAACGCTTCCACAAACGTAGGGTAAATTCCGCCATGCCATTTCTAATTTTTGCGGATTTTTCCGAGAGACGAAACATTTTGGACCAACGAGGGCGACACTTGGCACCTCCAATTGGTGGACTTCAAATCGCCCATTTGGACGAATTGGCTAGCAATGGCACGCTTTTTGTGCCTTATGCACAAGTCAAGGAGTTGCAGGATATTTGTGTATAGTTAATCCTCACCCTACACTTGCCTTGCACTTGTTCAAATCTTGGCCATTGGTTGGCCACTGACCTATAAATACCCTTAAGATGAAGAGTTCTTCATCCACAAAGCTTTCCAAGTCTTGAAAATCCCCTCCTCTCCCTTTGTAGCCTTTTCGTCCAACACCTCCCCTCCCTCAAGGCCCTCGCCGAATACCCCCTCTAGCCTAACCAGTAGAAACCTCCATCTGCATAGAAACTAAGATGAGACAAAATGATATTACATTTTGTTATACCCCGTATTTCCAGAGTATGTACGTAAGGGAATACGTACAAAAAGTTTAGCCTTAAAGTTTAGGCTTGGACGATTTTTTGGGCACAACTCACAAAACGAATAGTTTTCCGACGAAACGCTTCCACAGCCGTAGTGGTAAATTCCGCCATGCCATTTCTAATTTTTGCGGATTTTTCCGAGAGATTTAAACATTTTGACCAACGAGGGCGACACTTGGCACCTCCAATCGTGGACTTCAAATCGTCCATTTGGACGAATTGGCTAGCAATGGCACGTTTTTTGTGCCTTGTGCACAAGTCAAGGAGTTGGTAGGATATTTGTGTATAGTTAATCCTCACCCTACACTTGCCTTGCACTTGTCTAAATCTTGGCCATTGGTTGGCCACTGACCTATAAATACCCCCAAGATGAAGAGTTCTTCATCCACAAAGCTTTCCAAGTCTTGAAAATCCTCCTCTCCCTTTGTAGCCTTTTCGCCCAACACCTCCTCCCTTGTGAAGGCCCTTGGCCGAATACTCCCTCTAGCCTAAGAAGTTTGGCCGAGGCCCCCTAGCCTAGCCAAAACCTATCCCCTCCCTTGGTAGAAAAGTTGCCTTCTTGTATTGTTATAATGCCCAAAATACCCTAGCCCAAATACCTTAGTACTTAGTAGAAGTTGTGAAGAACTTCTAAGGCTCTCGAGCATACAACTTAGAGCAAAACCTCGCTCAGCGACTTTTCTAGGATATTATCGGGCTTACCGAGGTAACTAATCCTAACCCTCTTTTGAATTAGAGAATACTTACCGTAGTAGTATTAGAATAAGTATTAAATACTTAGAAGAATATCACGTATAGAATTGAACTGCTACCACAAAAGAAGGGCTTAAGAGAAGAATAATCAAACTGCATTTACATAGGACTGCTTTTTCACAAAGAGACTTATATAGCTCACCGCAGGGAAGTGTCGCCAACTTTCCACGTAATTGTGAACCTCTGCTTAGAATGACCTTCGAGTAGTCTTTGATAGATGTCTGTGACTATTATAGTCGACTCTCAAGGCGACATATTCAACTCGCAGTGGTTTTCACGAGAAGGTATGTGATTCTTCCTAAAGCATGATATTTTACAATATATATAGTACGGTAGACGCATACGTGTTAATCGAATAATAACTACGCAATGTCTTTGACTTAAGCCCTAATAATACTTACTAATGCCTCACTACTTAAGCCCAATAATACTTACTAATGCCTCACTACTTAAGCCCAATAATAAAGATCCAAAGCATTTCAAAAGAATATCAATCATTTTTTTCGTAAGAGAACTAATTGGTTTTTTAAAATGTAAGTTTAAAAGTTATACTAGCTTTATGGGAAGTTAAGTATAACCACTTAAGAATGATAAAAGAAACAATTTGCCTATGTGTTTATAATGCATTTATGTTGAATCGTGAAAAGAATAATAAGATGGTTTGATAAATTGACACGGTATGATGCTACGTGTTAGTGTCTTGTAACGCTTGTGTAAAAGAGTATTCTTGTTGTGCTTATGTTGTTTAACGATAAGTCGTTAGGTTAGTGTAACATCACTCACCTCTTGACATATTACCGGGTTGTCCTCCACGCGCGGGTAGACTCAAAGTGTCCGGACCATGATTCGAGAATACCTCACGCTGGTCCAAGGGACCTACGCGAGCTACGAGAGTTCCGTGTTAGCGCAAGGGTTATACCTCACGCGTCTATGTGGCATGCGGACTACGAGTCCAGATTTACGCCGGTGAGTAGCTACCCTGCGCGGCTACCCATACGCGCCTACGTGAGTGGCCTACGCGACTACGAGTCCGTGATTAGGCTTGCATGGTGATACTACGGCAATTGGCCCCGCTCGATCATTTGCACCAAGAAAAGACTCGCATAGCTTACCTATTGTTGCTCTTGTTTATGATGTGGCACTATGCGCGGTCCCTCGTTGTTTCATACATACTTGCAAAACCGATTTTAAAATGATATGTTTTCATTTAAGTATTTTACGCTTCATATACTTAGTACCGTAATCGACTTCCTTCGGGCCGCTCATGCCGCAGGCAGGCAAGGTGTGCTAGATCCACATTCCTGTGGATCTCTACGTTGGTGTCGTGAGCTCCATCCTTTCCGAGGCTCTACTTTTGGGTATGATCTCCTGTCAGAGATAGTTTTGCATACAGGTATGGCGGCCCCGTCCCGCCATAGTTGTATATTTCAGAGGTCTCAGAGTCATTGTACAAAGATTCGGATGTAATCGCTAAACCATGTTTTTATTTATATATGCCGAAGGCGATGTTTTCACTTAAACTGTGTCCTATTTTATAAACTGTTTCATGTCTTGCTTTATATTTCCGCCGATTACTGATGTATGACTACTGGGTGCCCTTGAGGCACTACCACGCCCCGAACGGGTCGTGACAAAAGTGGTATCGTGAGCGCTTAATCCTGAAAGTGTCTACGCACCGTATCTAGTAGAGTCTTGATTATCGGTGTGTCAGGCACCACACCAATAATCGTGAGGCTATAGGATATTTAGGATTGGTTTCCATTCTTCTCATTCCGAGATCGTGCTTTAGAGTCAGTGTTATAGGTCGACCTCTAACGTATTCCTTTCTCGTAATAGCTTATGCCTCCACGTAAGGCAACCCGCCCGTATGGCAAGGCAGCCGAGGAGCTTCTAGCAGACACCCAGAGTCACGAGGCTCGTGCCCGCCTATACCGTAGACGGCGAAGTTCTATGACGCCGCCACCAAAGATACTACGCATCCACACCTCCCGCCCCACACCGGGCGGAGGAGTTAGGTACAAGGAGATGGCCCAAATGGCAAAGTTATGGCCCGACATTTATGAGAGGCCGGATACGGCAGCCCAGCCCAGCTACGGCCGCACCGCGTGGTACACCCGAGGCGTATAGTTCGAGGCTACGAGATTTCGAGTCAGAGCCCGCCGCAGTTTTTCGGTCGAGGTCGAGGATGATCCACAGAGTTCATCCGCCACTTCAGAGGATCATGAGGGTGATCAAGGCCTCGACATCGAGTCCGTGACTTCGGTTCGCGACGGCCACGCGTGATACCGCAATGATTGGTTTGATTCACGGAGTTATCCCGGAGAGCACGCGCCCCGGGCCTACTGGGATGAGTTCTCGCAGGCTTTCTCACTCACTTCTTGCCTCCACAGATGAGGGCGCGGCCGATAGATTTTACCATCGAGGCGCAGAGGACGACCGCCGTGGAGTACAATTTCGAGTTTGATTCATCGCTCGACATGTCCCAAAGATTGGTAGCAGATATGGAGGATAGGGTGAACCGCTATGTCACCTGCTAGACGACTATATGGCCGAAGTCATGTGCGGTGTTTCTCCACCGGTATGGACATTACCCGCACGCAGCTCATGCTCTTGGATGGAGGAGCGATCGCCGGGTCGACAGCAGCAGGGTAAGACCAGACGGCAGGTCGCTTTGGCGGCTATCGCGGTGGCGGCCTCAAAGCAGCCTAGATTTGCACCACACCAGCTCGTGAGCACTCCCCGCACCGCCCTCAAGACACCAGATATTCGAGGCGCACTGTGGCCCCAGGACTTCAGACGCCCAGAGCGCAGAGGTATCGCCGACGGACCACCTCAAAGGTGGCCGATGCGGATCCCACTTCGAGTCAGGTACGGAGTTTGTTTCAGCCAGGCGCAGGTCACTATGCGAGGAACCGTCCACCAAGCGGCAGCGCGATGGTAGGGTCACCACAGTTCTTTCACGTCTTCTTCATCCTCGACAGCCATCGCCCGAGGGCAAGGTACTCATGGACCTACCGGTCGCGCAGAGGTCGTGGCGCTGGTCCAGCTTCTAGCGGTCCTCGTAACCGCATTTATGCTTTGTCCACCGACAGATCGTGAGGCCTCACCGATGTCGCCAGTACCTTATCGGGCTGGTTTGATGTTTATGCCTCGATAGATCCGGTTCTACTGGCCCCATATATCTCCCCTTGTCTAGTAGGATAGGGATGAGCCCGAATCCATAGACCCTTTCGAGGTAGCTACGCCGCCGGGTGATTCTGGTAGCTCGGCGGTATATGAGCTTGTCCCGTGACTATTTACACCGGACCTCAGCCGACTTGATAGAGTTCGAGATGATTGACTTCGACGTGATTACGGGACGGATTGGCTAGCTTCTGCTACGCCAATGTAGACCGCAGAGAGAGTAGTACGGTTTCGCCTTCAGGAGCCGGTTGTCGAGCGAGGAGCACCAGACGCCGCGGTAGGTTTATTTCCTACCTCGGCTAGGAAGATGGTGCGTAGGGTATATCTACCATCTCGTCGTGTTTGATACGGGTCGCGGCACCAGATTTTCACCGGCCCAAGAGTCGCGAGTTCCCGCACGTGTTTCGCATTGACTCTCGCATCCTCCCGAGAGGAGATTGAGTTTTGTATTGACATATTGCCGCACACTCGCCTATTTCTATTCCGCCATATAGAATGGCACCGCCGAGTTGAGAGTCAAGGATCAGCTTAGAGATTTGTCGAGAAGCGGCTTCATCGTGCCTAGTGTTTCTCCCCGGGAGCGCCGATTGTTCGCGAAGAAGAAGGACTCGACGCCGCGCATGTGTTGATTACAGCACCAACAAGGTGACCATTAAGAACGTATACCCCTTCCTGTGATTGATGATTTGTTCGACTGCAGTGGTGCGAGATGTTTCTCCAAGATTGATCCGCGATCGCTATCATCAAAGTGCGAAGTCGAGAGCGGATGTCCCTAGGATCGCATTCAGACCAGACGCATTATGAGTTCAGTGGTCATGTCTTTGGTTGACCAATGCCCGCGGTATTCATGGATTTGATGAACCGAGTGTTCAAACCATTTTGGACACGCTTGTGATAGTGTTCATCGATGATATCTTCGTTTATTCTCGCCAGAGCAGAGCACGCGAGCATTTGGCGATCAGGCCGACGCTTCCAGACTCAAAGCTTGTACGCCAAGTTTTCCAAATGTGAGTTTTGGTTGACTTCATGGCGCTTAGGCATATTGTCGGGCTGATGGCATTCGAGTGGATACGCCAAGATCGAGGCAACAGACTTGCCTAGACCTACTATCCGGCTGCAGGTTCGCAGCTCGGGCCTCAGGATATTATCGGGCGTTCGTGGAGAAGTTTGCTTCTATCTCTCGCACCATTGACTAGGCCGACTCGTGGCGCCCAAGTTTCAGTGGATCGATGCTTGTGAGCGTGGTTTCCAGCTGTCGAAAAGAGACCGACGATCGCTTCTTACTCTTCCGCAGGTCCAGATGGTTATGTCGTATCAGGACGCGCCGCATCGGTTGGGACGTGTTGACGCAGATGGCAGGTTATAGCATATGCATCCCGACACCAAGAAACACGAGAGGAACTACCCCACCCATGATTTGGAGTCGTACCGTGATTCACGCTTTCAAGATCCGAGGCACTACTTGTATGGGGTTCACGTGGATATTTATACGCACTACAAGAGCCTCCAGATATCTTCACTGCAGAGAGTTGAACTTACGGCGAGACGGTGGTTAGAGTTGCTTAAGGATTATCATATACCCCGTATTTCCGCAGTATGCACGTAAGGACGCACGAGAATACGGCGTAAAGATCGGAAAGCGAAGAAAGAGGTGATTTTTCCACTAAAAGTTTCCGCTTTTGTGAAGGAAAAGGTTCGTTAACGGGAATTGATTCCCGATTTGGTATTCTGACTTCCCGAATATTAGAGAATTATGGAATTTTATTTTCTGAATGGTCACGCTGGGCCCACTGAGAAATTTACGGCTTTGTGGGGCCCACTTTGTTTTAGAGACTTTGGCCATCAGGATATTTTCGAAGATGTTTTACTTTGGCCAACAGAGGGTGACACGTGTCACCCCGCCAGTGGCTTCGCCGAACGACCTTTGTGCACAACACCTTGCTAGAGTCGCCGACGTAAACGCTGCCTTTCGTAGGGAAAATTCCGCCATGTCCTTTTTAAATTTTATGGATTTTTCCGAGAGACGGAACATTTTGGACTAACGGAGGGTGACATGTGTCACCTCACATCGGGAAGCAAGGGCGCCCAAGTGGAAGATGTGGTTCACTAATGGCTTGATCTTTTGGTTCACGCTGGCCCTATTGGTTCCTTGTTTTGTGCCTTGTTTTGGCCTTGTTTTGTGGCTTGTTTTGTGCCATGTTTTGTGGAGTAGGGTTAGTGCACTTGGCTCGATCAAGGCCTTACACTTGCCTTGCACACGGCTCGATTCGCCATCGTCGCCTTGGCTTTCCTATAAATACCCCCTCTCTTTGAAGACTTCATTCATCCAAATCTTCCAAGTCTTGGAAACCCTCCTCCCTCTGTCGACTCTCGCCCAAGAGCCCCTCTCCCCTCGAAAGTGGCCTTTGGCCGGCAGGTCTCCTCTCCTCATGAGGTTCAGCTGGGTACCCCCTAGCCTAGTTGTTTTCAGATAATACCCCTTTGTCAGGTATAGAAATACTCTCCTAGTATTGTTATAATGCCCAAAATACCTTAGCCTTATACCTTGAAGTATTCCAAAAGTTACCTCTATAAGTAGAATACTAAATACTACCTTTGTCCTTTTAGTCTCAAACCGAAACCCTAAGGAAATCTTCATAGTTGGTCAAGTATTTAAGTAAGTGGTTAGAACTTCTAAGGGTTGTTTGGAGCGGATTGGAGCGCATTTGAGTAGAGCTAAACCTTGCTCGTGAGCGACATTAAACTCTGATAATTTTGGGGCTTATCGAGGTAAATATCTTGTCCCCTATTGTAATTGGAAATTACATAAGTGTTGAATATATAGTTGTTGTATACTATATATATAAATCAACTTAGTATTGTGGCAATGTCTTTTGACTTAAGCCCAAGAATAAAGAATCGAACGGAATCAGAATCGTGACAGATCAATTGCAGAGACTTGTATAGTATCAGCAGAGTAGAATTGTACACGCCCGATAGACGTAAAACCCCGGTTGGCTTGCAGCCTACTGATAGAGAGGAGATTTACGCTGTGGGGGAGGTGCCGCCGAATTTTCTCAGAGATTATGGAACGCTGAGATCTAGATGTTAATAAGTCACCAGGCCTTATAGGTCAAGTACTACGCGTGGAGTGATCCACTTGGCTTAGGAGTAGCCGGTTCGAGGTACTGAGCGCTTTGCTATTAGTCGACAATCGCCGCGAGGTATGCGAACCTCTTCCTATCTCTTCTAGCATGATATGTGTGAACTATGTAGTACGGTAGACGCATACGTGTGAATTGTATTTGATTGTTGTAAACATAAAGTGTTATAACGGCTTTATGGGAAGTTGGTTATAATACTTTACGTAGGTAAGAAAATACTTTGTGGTTTTAAAAAGGTAATCATGTGAATTATAATCGCTTGTTTAATAAAGAAACTTGATGTATTTCAAAAGATTTATAAATCGCTTTGGCGGAGAGTAACACTTGGTTTTAAAGGTTTTAAAAAGAGTTATACTAGCTTTACGAGTTAGGTATAATGTCTTAAGAGAGGTAAAGAAAATGGTTTATCAATGTAAGAAGTTAAGAGACTTGATCTTATAAGATAAGAGACTTAACTTATTTGTTTTAATGTGAATGTTTATGTGAAACCTCATTCGTGAGTAATGAGTACTTGGTTTTATTTAATGGGATAATGTTTTACCGATTTCGAAATCGTAACGTATCGGCTGCACCACCGCAAATGCTAATAAAGGAAAATGTATCAATAATGATGATCGTATTAAAACCAAGAGAAACCTCCATCCGCATAGAAACTAAGACGAGACAAAATGATATTACATTTTCTAGATCATGGTCGTAATAAGAATGTTGTAAACAAGAATGACCTACTCTCACGTGAGACATATATTACTCAATTGTTCTAAAAAGGAATCAAGTGATTAAGTTTATGAACTATGAAACCATTTGAAAATGGAAAGCTCGAGTAATCAAACTAGGCAAACCGAACTTAGGAAAAGAATGTCATACTTGATTTTGAAAAGGAACGGGTTGGTCATTCTAATACTACGTATCGGGTGACTTTTATAAAGCGTAATGGATCTCTTTAAAAGAACTTAACGATGTAGTACTTTGGGGTTAAAAACCCGATTTTTGCCATAAAATGAAAGTACTTTGAGTCAGGTGAAACTTGCCTATGCTTGTTGTGAAACTTGCCTATGCTTGTTTGTGAAACTTGCCTATGCTTGTTGTCGTGAAACTTGCCTATGCCGTGATGATAGCCTTTGTTGTGCAAACGTGGTATTTCCGTGTTACCGCTCTCGATAGGTCGCTGACTTGTTGAGAACTTACTCGACGGGCTTCGCAATGACGAGAAATTCCACGTATGTTCGTTAATAGTGTTACTTTTGATAATCACTTCGACATACCGACACGATGCGTAGCGCATCGCATGCTTCCATTTTGGTTGATGTCTTTTGGTTAATCGCTGATATATCGACACGATGCGCGTAGCGCACGTATGTTTCCATTTTGATTATCGCCAGGATTTCTTCGACATACCGACATCGACGCGTAGCGCACGTATGCGCCCATTTGGAATGCCGTTTTATTGCTTTCCCTTCGACATACCGACACGACGCGTAGCGCACGTATGCTTCCATTTGATTGTCGTTTGTTGTTGATGTCATACGGACGTGTCTACACCGGCGCAATTCCGGCACGTGGCCGGGCATTGGTATTATTGTCGCATCATGGACATGTCTACACCGGCGCAGATTCCGGCACGCGCCACGATGCTAACTCGATTGATGCCAAGGCGCGAGACCCATAGTTATATTTGAGTGATGACTGAGGCGCGAGTCCTCGATCGATACGATCGTGTTTATGTTGCGAATCAGAGTTTGGTTATCATACATGTCTCCCGCTTTATATAGACTAGTATGATTTCATTTACGTGATTTTACGCCGCATACTGTACTCGCCAGATCGACTCCTTCGGCCGCGCTCATGCCGCAGTAAGACATCGGCCGTGATCCCCGCCTTAGGATCTCATTTCAGGTTGAAAGCTCCGTTTCCTTCTGAGGCTATTCTTTGCATGTTTCCTCGAGTTGTAGGTTCTTGTACATTCTGTGGTATGGCGGCCCGCCCCGCCATAGTTGTGTAAATCTTGAGGTCTGTAGAATCTGCAAGTGTGGTTGTAAAAGGATAACTGTCGTCTTATGTATATATACCAAGGCAACTGCTTGCTGGCCTGCTTACTTATTATATATCTCATTTCATGTTTAAAGTTTTTATTTCCGGTTTTCTCGATGTTGTATCACTAGGTGCCCGGTAAGGCACCAAGAACGGTCCCGCTTTCGGGCGCTACAAAGTGGTATCGCAGCGCTTAGTCTCTGAAAGTGTCTATGCACCGCGTTCAGTAGAGTCTTGATTATCGCGTGTCAGGCACCACATCTATAATCGTGAGGCTATAGGACATTTAGGATTGGTTTCATTCTTCTCATTCCGAGATCGTGCCTTGTAGCCGTGTTGTAAGTCGACCCTCCGACGTGTTTCGCTTTTACCGCTATGCCTCGCGAAGGCAACACCGCCTGTAGGCAAAGAGTAGCAGGAGCTACTAGTCGACTCAGAGAGTTGTTAGGCTTGTGCCTGTGGTATACCGTATAATGAACCTTAGAATATGTCACGACCGGGACCTGTGGTGCGTCGCCTCGAGTTAAAGATTTATATTATGTTTGACCCTTTATCGAGCGGTAGTATACGCGGGATTTATTTGTGTGATAAGTCCACGGGTAGCGTGAGACGGAAGTGGTAGCTTCATGATGTGAAATAGTAAGATTGTTCCGGATCGGGAACAAGAGTTTGGCGCGTTGGGAGTCGGGTTGAGGACCATTTCATGTCAACCCAGAACCCGCCAGCGGGTCGGGCTGGGTGGTCCCGCCAGTGGTAGGTCACGAGGATGCTAGGCCCAAGTTTGTATGACCATCGATGAGTGGTGGATATGTTCACCGTGTCGATCGCGAGGCCGAACGCCTTGAGAAGATCGTTAGCGAGATGACCAAGTTCGAGGTAGTGACTCAAGGGTTGGAAACAGTGTTGACGGAAAGGTGGTACTAACACTAGAAAGAGTTCGAGTGTTCGGCATGACAACGCAGATAGGGGAGAAGTGAACGCGCGATCGCTTTTCGTGAAACGGGCGCTGCGGAGTATATTTTAGACCTCGTAAGTGCGGTTTTTGTGATGATTAGAGGTGTTTCTCGCTGACTCGGGTTTAAGTATCGCGCGCTTGTTATTTTTTACGCCAGCGTGGCATGATTGTTTTCAGACGATAAGAACAAGGCTATACTAGCGCAGTGCTCGCGCGAGATTGAGAAGGAACATTCGACGAATGTTTCTACGAGGGAAGAATGTTATACCCCGTATTTCCGCAGTATGTACGTATGACGCACGAGAATACGGCGTAAAGATCGGAAAGCGAAGAAAGAGTGATTTTTCCACTAAAAGTTTCCGTTTTGTGAAGGAAAAAGGTTCGTTAACGGGAATTGATTCCCGATTTGGTATTCTGACTTCCCGAATATTAGAGAATTATGGAATTTTATTTTCTGAATGGTCACGCTGGCCCACGGAGAAATTTACTGGCCATGGGCCCACTTTGTTTTAGAGATTTTGGCCATCAGGATATTTTCTAAGATGTTTTACTTTGGGCAATAAGAGGGTGACACGTGTCACCCCGCCAGTGGCTTCGCCGAATGACCTTGTGCACAACACCCTGCTAGAGTCGCCGACTAAACGCTGCAGCTTCGTAGGGAAAATTCCGCCATGTCCTTTTTAAATTTTATGGATTTTTCCGAGAGACGGAACATTTTGGACTAACGGGAGGGTGACATGTGTCACCTCACATTGCCAGTGGCGCCCAAGTGGAAGATGTGGTTCACGAATTGGCTTGATCTTTTGGTTCACGCTTGGCCCTATTGGTTCCTTGTTTTGTGCCTTGTTTTGGCCTTGTTTTGTGGCTTGTTTTGTGCCATGTTTTGTGGAGTAGGGTTAGGTGCACTTGGCTTGATCAAGGCCTTACACTTGCCTTGACATGGCTCGATTCGCCATCGTCGCCTTCGCTTTCCTATAAATACCCTCTCTTTGAAGACTTCATTCATCCAAATCTTCCAAGTCTTGGAAACCCTCCTCCTCTTGTTGACTCTCGCCCAAGAGCCCTCTCCCCTTGAAAGTGGCCTTTCGCCGAGAGGTCTCCCTCTCCTCGCGAGGTCCACCTGGTACCCCCCTAGCCTAGTTGTTTTCGTGATAATACCCTTTGTCAGGTATAGAAATACTCTCCTAGTATTGTTATAATGCCCAAAATACCTTAGCCTTATACCTTGAAGTATTCCAAAAGTTACCTCTATAAGTAGAATACTAAATACTACCTTTGTCCTTTTAGTCTCAAACCGAAACCCTAAGGAAATCTTCAGTTGGTCAAGATTTAAGCAGAAGTTGGTTAGAACTTCTAAGGGTTGTTTGGAGCGGATTGGAGCGCATTTGAGTAGAGCTAAACCTGCTCGTGAGCGACATTAAACTCTGATAATTTTGGGCTTATCGAGGTAAATATCTTGTCCCCTATTGTAATTGGAAATTACATGTTGTTGAATATATAGTTGTTGTATACTATATATATAAAATCGAACTTAGTATTGTGGCAATGTCTTTTGACTTAAGCCCAAGAATAAAGAATCGAACGGAATCAGAATTGCATAGATCAATTGGCAGACTTGTATAGTATCGCAGTTGTAGTAGAATTGTACACGCCCGATAGACGTGTAAAACCCTCGTTGGCTTCGTAGCCTACCGATAGAGTGAGAGATTTACGCCGTGGCGTGGAGGTACCAATTTTCTGAGATTATGGAACGCCGAGATCTAGACGTTAATAAGTCGCCTTGTGGCCTTATAGGTCAAGTACTACGCAGGAGTGATCCACTTGGCTTAGGAGTAGCCGCGGTTCGAGGTACTTGGAGCGCTTTGCTATTAGTCGACAATCGCCGCGAGGTATGTGAACCTCTTCCTATCTCTTCTAGCATGATATGTGTGAACTATGTAGTACGGTAGACGATACGTGTGAATTGTATTTGATTGTTGTAAACATAAAGTGTTATAACGCTTTATGGGAAGTTGGTTATAACAATTTTACGTAGGTAAGAAAATACTTGTGGTTTTAAAAAGGTAATCACGTGAATTATAAATCGCTTGTTTAATAAAGAAACTTGATGTATTTCAAAAGATTTATAAATCGCTTTAGGAGAGTAACACTTGGTTTTAAAGGTTTTAAAAGAGTTATACTAGCTTTACGGAGTTAGGTATAATGTCTTAAGAGAGGTAAAGAAAATGGTTTATCATGTAAGAAGTTAAGAGACTTGATCTTATAAGATAAGAGACTTAACTTATTTGTTTTAATGTGAATGTTTCAGGTGAAACCTCATTCGTGAGTAATGAGTACTTGGTTTTATTTAATGGGATAATGTTTTACCGATTTCTAAATCGTAACGTATCGGCTGCACCACCGCAAATGCTAATAAAGGAAAATGTATTGAATAATGATGTATCGTATTAAAACCAAGAGAAACCTCCATCCGCATAGAAACTAAGATTAGACAAAATGATATTACATTTTCTAGATCATGGTCACGAATAAGAATGTTGTAAACAAGAATGACCTACTCTCACGTGAGACATATATTACTCAATTGTTCTAAGAAGGAATCAAGTGATTAAGTTTATGAACTATGAAACCATTTGAAAATGGAAAGCTCGAGTAATCAAACTAGGCAAACCGAACTTAGGAAAAGAATGTCATACTTGATTTTGAAAAGGAATGCTGGTTGGTCATTCTAATACTACGTATCGTGACTTTTATAAAGCGTAATGGATCTCTTTAAAAGAACTTAACGATGTAGTACTTTTGGGGTTAAAACCCGATTTTTGCCATAAAATGAAAGTACTTTGAGTCAGGTGAAACTTGCCTATGCTTGTTGTCGTGAAACTTGCCTATGCTTGTTGCTGTGAAACTTGCCTATGCTTGTTGTCGTGAAACTTGCCTATGCTTGCGATGATAGCCTTGTTGTGCAAACGTGGTATTTCCGTGTTACCGCTCTCGATGCAGGTCGTTGACTTGTTGAGAACTTACTTGGACGGGCCGCAACGACGAGAAATTCCACGTATGTTCCTCGCTAATAGTTACTTTGATAATCACTTTGACATACCGACATCGATGCGCGTAGCGCATCGCATGCTTCCATTTTGGCTGATGTCTTTTGGTTAATCGCTTTGGATATATCGACACGACGCGTAGCGCATCGTATGTTTCATTTTGATTATCGCCAGGATTTCCTTCGACATACCGACACGACGCGTAGCGCACGTATGCGCCCATTTGGAATGCCGTCTTATTGTTTCCTTCGACATACCGACACGACGCGTAGCGCACGTATGCTTCCATTTGGATTGTCTTGCTGTTGATGTCACACGGACGGTTCACACCGGCGCAGAATTCCGGGGCATGCGCTGGGCATTGGTATTATTGTTGCATCATGGACATGTCTACACCGATGCAAAGATTCGGCACGCGCCACGATGCGAACTCGATTGATGCTGGGCGTGAGACCCATAGTTATATTTCCGAGTGATGACTGAGGCGCGAGTCCTCGATCGACATCGTGTTTATGTTGTGAATCAGTTTGCTATCATACATGTCTCCGCTTTATATAGACTAGTATGATTTCATTTACGATTTTACGCCGCATACTGTACTGCCAGATCGACCTCCTCGGGGCCGCGTCATGCCGCAGTAAGTACATCGGCCGTGGATCCCCGCCTTAGATCTCATTTCAGCGTGTTGAAAGCTCCGCTCCTTCGAGGCTATTCTTTGCATGTTTCCGAGTCAGAGGTTCTGTACATTCGTGGTACGGCGGCCCCGCCTGGCCATAGTTGTGTAAATCTTGCAGGTCCGTAGAATCACAAGGTGGTTGTAAAAGGATAATCGTTTCGGTCTTATGTATATATACCGGGCAATCGCTTGGTTGGCCTGTTTACTTATTATATATCTCATTTCATGTTTAAAGTTTTTATTTCCGCTGGTTTTCTCTGATGTTGTATCACTAGGGTGCCCGGGGTAAGGCACCGCATCCGTCCCTGCCGGCGCTACAATTACGATGTTGATATCCTCGTACACCCGGAAGGCCAATGTCAGGCGTACGCCTAGTCGTAGTCGATGGGAGCCTATCGATGTGCAGAGAGGAGGGACATGGTTCGTGATTTGCATCGCTTAGCGAGCCTGTGTCCGCTTGATTGATTCCGATAGCAGCTGTTGAGTTCGCGAGGTTGCCGAGTCTTCCATCGCCGGCGAGGTGAAGAGGCAACAGCCGAGGATCCACTTTGATTCGATATCGTGATACGCCTCTTCGTGAGGCGCGGTCCTTGAGGTAGCACGATGGGGTGCTAAGGTTCGAGGCGGCGTGTGTTCCAGATGTTTCGTGACTTCGGCAGGTTCTCGGGAAGCACACAGCATTTACTCATCCATCCTGGTCGACCAAGATGTACCATCGTTATACCCCGTATTTCCGCAGTATGTACGCGAGGACGCACGTAGGAAATTTCAACTTCAAGTAAGGCTTGGCCGAATTAATGTTTGTTCACAACACCCGCTTGGAGTCGTTTTCGACGAAACGCTTTCACTTTCGTAGGGAATTTCCGCTATGTCATTTTTAATTTTTGCGGATTTTTCCGAGATTTAAACATTTTGGATCAACAAGAGGGCGCCACTTGGCACCCTCTCATCGTGGACTCAAACGCCCTTAGACGAAACGGGCAAGCGTGGAGCACGTTTTGTGCCTTTGAAAAGTCAAGGGTTGGTAGGATATTTGTGTTTGGTAAATCCTAGCCCTACACTTGCCTAACACACGGATTGATCTTCGCCTTTGGTTGGCCATCCTCGACCTATAAATACCCTTAAGGTTGAAGACTTCTTCATCCAAAATGCCTAAGTCTTGAGAGCCTTCTCCTCCCTTTGTGTGAGTTCGCCGAGAGCACCCCCTCTGGGGTGCTAGCCGAGAGTGTACCCTCCCCTCGTCGAGAGTACCCCCTGGGTAGGCCTGGGTATACACCCCCTAGCCTAGTTGTTTTCATATAATACCCCTTTGAGGTATAGAAATACTCCAAAGTATTGTTATAATGCCCTAATACCTTAGCCTTATACCTTGTAGTATTCTAAGGTTATACCTATACTAAAAGCCCGTAAATACTATTATACCTTCCTTCACTACTAAACGAAACCCTAAGGAAAATCTCCATTGTTGGTTGGAGTATTATTAAGAAGTTGAGCAGAACTTCTAAGGGTTATTCGAGCGGTCGAGCAATCTTGTAGGAGCGAAACATTGCTAGGATCGACTTTTAACTCGATAATTATGGGCTTATCGAGGTAATTATCTTGTCCCCTATTGTAATCGATATTACATGTTGTTAGAATATATAGTTGAAGTATACTATATATAGAATCAACGTAGTTAGTTGGCAATGTCTTTTGACTTAAGCCTCAAGAATAAAGAATCGAATCAATCAGAATTACATAGATCATTACAAGAGACTTGTGTAAAGGGTACTGCGAGTAGAATTGTACACGCCCTGTTAGACGTGAACCCCCCGGTTGGCTTGATAGCCGCCTCGATGAGGAGAGATTTACGCTGTGGCGGGGAGGTGCCGCCAATTTTCTCGTAGAATGATCTACGATAAGATCTAGATGTTAATAAGCGCTGTGGCCTTATAGGTCAAGTACTACGATGGCGCGATCTACTGGCTTAAGGAGTAGCCGACGCTTGGAAGTACTTGAGCGCTTTGCTATTAGTCGATACTGCCGCGAGGTACGTGGACCTCTTCCTATCTCTTCTAGCATGATATGTGTGAACTATGTAGTACGGAGACGATACGTGCTAAATGTATTTGATTGATTTAAAACATAAAGTGTTATAACGGCTTTACGGGAAGTTGGTTATAATAGCTTTACGTGGATAAGCACATACTTTGTGGGTTTTAAAAAGGGTAATCGATTTGAATAATAACCGCTTGATATGTGTTAATAAAGAACTTGAAGCATTTCAAAAGATCTATGAATCGCTTTGAAAGAATGAGTATTACTTGGTTTTCAAAGCTAAGAGTTATACTAGCTTTACGGGAAGTTAGGTATAACGGCTTAAGAATGTTTTATCGATTTCGAAATCGTAACGTATCGACAAACCACCGCAGCTGCTAATAAAAGGAAAATGTATCGACTAAAGAAGTATTATTAAAACCAAGAGAAACCTCCATCCGCATGTAAGCTAAGATTAGACAAAATGATATTACATTTCCTAGATCATGGTCGCTTAATAAGATTGATTATAAACAAGAATACCTACTCACTTATAAGACATAGGTTTCTCAAAACGCTTAAAGGAGAATTATGTTTTAAAGGATTTAAAACTATGAACTACGTAAACCTTTTCTAAAATGAGAAACTCGAGCATTCAAATTAGGCAACTTGAACGCTTGGAAAATAAGGTTGTCACTTGATTTTACAAAGGAAAGCATTTTGGTTTACTTAACAATGTTAGTCACTCAAATCTTATACTACGTATCGGGTGACCTTTGTAAAAGGAATGGATCTTAAAAGGAATTTAACTGACGAGTACTTTAAGGTTAAAATCCGACTTTGATATAAAATGAAAGTACTTTCGAGTCGCGGTAACTTGCTTATACTTGTTGTTATGAAACTTGACCATGTTACGGTGATAGCCTTGTTGTAAGTACCGTGTTCTACTCGACTACCGCTCATCCGAATGTATATCACTCGACTACCGTTCATCCGAATGTATATCACTGACTACCGTCATCCGAATGTATATCACTTGATTACCGGCTCATCCGGAATGTATTTCACTCGACACGGCTCATCCGGAATGTATTTCACTTGAGGACCGGTTCATCCGAATGTATTTCACTTGAGGACCGGTTCATCCGGAATGTATTTCACTTGACTACCGGCTCATCCGGAATGTATTCCATTTCGACTCACGGCTCACGGGACGAACCGAACGATTCCACCATTTTCTATATCGGGTCCATAAGACGCCGAGACTCGTTATACGATCACATGATTTGTACCTAGATCGCCAGTGGCGGGAAGGAGTTCCACGCATGAGGGATGACTTTGTGGCGCGAGTCCCCGACTTGATACGATCGCTTCTATGTCAGGAATCGTAGTTCGTTATCATACATGTCTCCCGCTTTATATAGACTACTATGATTTCATTTACGATTTATTTTCAGCCACATACTCGCACTGTAATCGACCTCCTTCGGGGCCGCGCTCATGCCGCAGTAAAGGTACACCGCCATCGATCCTCGCCTTAGGGTCACAAAAGATTCGGGAAAGCTCCGCTTCTCCGAGGCTTATCAGCCGTATAGTCCCCTCATTGTAGGTGCTTACATTCGTGGTATGGCGGCCCCGTCCCGCCATTGTTGTCGATCATTTCTGAGGTCCGTAGTAATCCGCTGCAAGGTGGTTGTGAAAAGGATTAAACTGCTCATTTGTAAAAGTTGTTATTTATATATGCCAAAAGGCAAGTTTTCCTCGACATCGCTTTGTACTTCACTTGTTTCATGTATATGTTTTATGTTCCACGACACTGATGTCAGGTCACTAGGGTGCCCGGTAAGGCACCAACACGCCCGCCGGTCGTGACAAAAGTGGTATCGTGAGCGCTTAATCCTCTGAAAGTGTCTACGCATCGCATCCAAGAGAGTCTTGATTATCTGTGTCGCGCACCACGCCAATAATCGTGAGGCTATAGGATATTTAGGATTGGTTTCTATTCTTCTCACTCGAGATCGTGCCTAGAGCCGAGTTGTAAGTCGACCTCCGATGAAATTCTTTCCTTATCATTATGCCTCCGCGTAGGCAACCCGCCCGTGAGGCGCAATGGCGAGTCGCGAGTAGAGTTCGAGGGTTACGCGGCAGTGCCAATCATTACCTAGGTAATGCTTCATTCGGGATTTCGCGACGCCACTAGCCCCAAAGCAGGTTTAAGACGCGACGCAGCCTCATCGCGCCATGATATTTGAACCTTCACCCACGACCAGAACAGAGTATGGATCGCAGAGGCAACCTCGCATTAGCTATGGATTTGGCTACCGCAGAGTATACCGTTGTACCGCAAGTCTTGATGACTACCTAAGAGAAGATTGTGCAAGAGTAATCCTTCGCCAGGCTTCGAGCATGGCTCGTACGCTTACGCAGCAGTCGAGGAACGTAGAGATCGACGTTAACGGGCGACAACGTAAGAGGCCAGAGCAGCGTCCTTTGGTAACTTTTGAGGCGAGTCGCCACCAGCCAGATTAGGTTATGCACATCCACCAAAGGCAGCAGTGGTCTTCCACGGGTTCGTGACGCTCGTTACGGCGAGTTGGTCGTAACTCCGTGGCTTCCGGCTCACACGCGATGCACGCCATCCCGGAATGTCGCCTTTAGTCGGGTACTTGTTGCACGGCGACCGCCGTGGTCCGTGTCAAGAGTGTCCTTGTAGGAGGACTTAGCCTTCGTGATCGTGGGTAGTTTGTCATCTTCCTTAGCTGCGCGCTCACGGGCAGGTTTGTTTAGAACGACTAAGGAGCAAGAAGAGATATAGATATATCTTTAACCCTCTAGAGTTTTGTTTACATGATAAGGTAGTATACCTTAAGTGCTATGCTCGATAGCAGGTGTTGGTTAGTTAACCAAGTAAGATTCGGGAATAGAAGGTGTGAACCTTAGAGTTTTGTTACGCAGAGACCTTAGAGGTAAGGTCATCTAGAGTAAAAGACGACGGGTACGTTGATCCTTATCGGGTGCCTAGTGCACGCGAACGACGGTTGTGAGATAAGTCCCCGAGTAGTGTGGGATGAAAGAGGTAGTCGAGCTAAGAAGACCGCCAGGTTTTCGTGAACGTGTTTAGCGAGATTGTTCTTCGTGAGCTAGTATCATGCGCGCTGGGTCGGGTTGAGGCCCCGCTGCGGGTCAACCCGCGTAGGTTTCGTGGCGCGCTGGTCAGGTGGTCCCGCCTGTGTTAGGGTTGCGAGGGTGTTAGGCCCAAGTTTAGTTAACCAACAGACGAAGTTCGTGGATGCTCGTCGACCGCTGGTCGGGCCGATGGGGGCAGCCCATCGTGTTCTTCGGTCAGGACCGTTCACGCGGCAGTGTTGATTTATCAGAAAGGTGGTAAGGCTGCACGGGGTGCCTACCTTCACCTTATGACGCATGGAGCCTGTGTTACTACTGTTTTTGTTTCTCGAAGTTTTACTGTGCAAGATTAAGAACTCAGTAGTCTCAGACCGCATTCGCCTCGCCGTTGTTTGATTTCGCGGTAGTTGTAGGATTGTTGTCTCCCCGTGGAGGGAGTGTTTAAGCTACCGCTCAAAGGTTCGATGTCGCTTTGAAACCTTGTAGCGTATGTAAGTTGTCGGCCGATTGGTTCGATGTTGGCAAGGTTCAGATAGTTGGTTCAGCTTGTTCCAAAGAAATCGCGGCAGCGGTAAGCTTGTCTAGAAGAGGTTCCGCACCGAGATATCGTATGATAATCGGCGACGACGCTTAGAGTTCGTGCCGACGGTCGGTCCTTCAAGGTACCACCTGCTAGGTGTGACGAGTTGTGGAAAAATCGAGGAACTTAGCCCGAGTTACTTGGGCCTTTGTGAGTTCATGTGAAGAATAGGCCAGTTGCCTATATGTTAGCTTTTGCCGTCCGACTTGTGAGGAAGGACGTCCGGTCTTTCAGATTGTTATGTTCGAAAGTATCAAGATCCATCCGTACGTTCCCGCCACGATGACCACGTTAGAGATAGTAGCCCAGTTTCGATACTAAAGCAAGATTTAAATGTGGTAATAATTCGAGCGTGTACGATACCTTCAGTGATCGCAAGCAGCCCGGCATTATGTTGGTCGCCGAGCAAGGCTCGCGACAAAGTGACAAAGTAGTATTATTTGTGGCGACGTTAGAGGTGTTTCCTCGTGGACTTAGATGTAAGTATTGTGCGCAGCTTGTTTCGCGGGCTACGGCGGCGTGTTTGTTCTCGTAAGTATAGTAGTGAAGACTATAATCAGCGCGCTTGTTTGAGATTCTTAGAAGGAACATTCGACGAATGTTTCTGCGAGGAGAATGTTATACCCTCGTATTTCCAGAGTATGTACGCCGAGGACGACGAGGAAATTTCAACTTCAAGTAAGGCGCCGAATTAATGTTTGTTCACAACACCCGCTTGAGTCGCTTTTTCGACTAAACGCTTTCACTTTCGTAGGGAATTTCCGCCATGTCATTTTTAATTTTTGGATTTTTCCGAAAGACGAACATTTTGGGATCAACAAGAGGCGCCACTTGGCACCCTCTCATCGTGGACTTGAAACGCCCTTAGGACGAAACGGGCTGCGGAGCACGCTTGTGCCTTTGAAAAGTCAAGGGTTGGTAGGATATTTGTGTTTGGTAAATCCTAGCCCTACACTTGCCTAACACACGGATTGATCTTCGTCTTTGGTTGGCCATCCTCGACCTATAAATACCCCTTAAGGTCAAGACTTCTTCATCCAAAATGCCTAAGTCTCGAGAGCCTTCTCCTCCCTTTGTGTGAGTTCGCCGAGAGCACCCCTCTGTGGGTGCTAGCCGAGAGTGTACCCTCCCCTCGTCGAGAGTACTCCCAGCTGGTAGGCCAGGGTATACACCCCCTAGCCTAGTTGTTTTCAGATAATACCCCCTTCGAGGTATAGAAATACTCTCCAAAGTATCGTTATAATGCCCCAATACCTTAGCCTTATACCTTGTAGTATTCTAAGGTTATACCTATACTAAAAGCCCGTAAATACTATTATACCTTCCTTCACTACTAAACGAAACCCTAAGGAAAATCTCCATCATTGGTCGAGTATTATTAAGTTGAGTAGAACTTCTAAGGGTTATTTGGAGCGGGTCGAGCAATCTTGAGTAGAGCCAAACATTGCTAGGATCGACTTTTAACTCGGATAATTATGGGCTTATCGAGGTAATTATCTTGTCCCCTATTGTAATCGATATTACATGTTGTTAGAATATATAGTGAAGTATACTATATATGTAATCAACGTAGTTAGTTGGCAATGTCTTTTGACTTAAGCCCAAGAATAAAGAATCGAATCGAATCAGAATTACATAGGATCAGACATAAGAGACTTGTGTAGTGGTACGTGAGTAGAATTGTACACGCCCGCTAGACGTAGAACCCTCGGTTGGCTTGATAGCCTACGACAGAGAGGAGATTTACGCCACGTGGGGGAGGTGCCGCGAATTTTCGTAGAATGATCTACGATAAGATCTAGATGTTAATGTCACCTTGTGGCCTTATAGGTCAAGTACCACGATGGCGCGATCTACTTGGCTTAAGGAGTAGCCGACGCTTGGAAGTACTTGAGCGCTTTGCTATTAGTCGATACTGCCGCGAGGTACGGACCTCTTCCTATCTCTTCTAGCATGATACGTGTGAACTATGTAGTACGGTAGACGCATACGTGCTAAATGTATTTGATTGATTTAAAACATAAAGTGTTATAACGGCTTTACGGGAAGTTGGTTATAATAGCTTTACGTGGATAAGCACATACTTTGTGGATTTTAAAAAGTGGTAATCGATTTGAATAATAACCGCTTGATATGTGTTAATAAAGAACTTGAAGCATTTCAAAAGATCTATGAATCGCTTTGAAAGAATGAGTATTACTGGTTTTGAAAGCTAAGAGTTATACTAGCTTTACGGGAAGTTAGGTATAACGGCTTAAGAATGTTTTATCGATTTAAATCGTAATGTATCGACAAACCATCGCAGCTGCTAATAAAAGGAAAATGTATCGACTAAAGAAGTATTATTAAAACCAAGAGAAACCTCCATCCGCATGCAGAAGCTAAGACAAATGATATTACATTTCCTAGATCATGGCCGCTAATAAGATTGATTATAAACAAGAATACCTACTCACTTATAAGACATAGGTTTCTCAAAACGCTTAAAGGAGAATTATGTTTTAAAGGATTTAAAACTATGAACTACGAAACCTTTTTCTAAAATGAGAAACTCGAGCATTCAAATTAGGCAACTCAACGCTTGGAAAATAAGGTTGTCACTTGATTTTACAAAGGAAAGCATTTTGGTTTACTTAACAATGTTAGTCACTCAAATCTTATACTACGGTATCGGGTGACCTTTGTAAAAGGAATGGATCTTAAAAGGAATTTAACTGACGTAGTACTTTAAGGTTAAAATCCGACTTTGATATAAAATGAAAGTACTCGAGTCGTGTGTAACTTGCTTATACTTGTTGTTATGAAACTTGACCATGTTACGCGGTGATAGCCTTGTTGTAAGTATCGTGTTCTACTCGACTACCGTTCATCCGGAACGATATCACTCGACTACCGGCTCATCCGAATGTATATCACTTGACTACCGGTCATCCGAATGTATATCACTTGATTACCGGTTCATCCGGAATGTATTTCACTCGACACGGCTCATCCGGAATGTATTTCACTGAGGACCGGTTCATCCGGAATGTATTTCACTGAGGACCGGTTCATCCGGAATGTATTTCACTTGACTACGGTTCATCCGGAATGTATTCCACTCGACTACCGCTCACGGACGAACCGGAATGTATTCCACCATTTTCTATATCGGGTCCATAAGACGCCGAGACCTCGTTATACGATCACATGATTTGTACCTAGACCGCCAAGTGAGGAAGGAGTTCCACGCATGAGGATGACTTTGTGGCGTGAGTCCCCGACTTGACACGATCGCTTCTATGTTGGAATCGTAGTTCGTTATCATACATGTCTCCCGCTTTATATAGACTACTATGATTTCATTTACAAGATTTATTTTCGCCACATACTCGGCACTGTTGTATCGACTCCTTCGGGGCCGCTCATGCCGCAGTAAAGGTACACCGCCATCGATCCTCGCCTAGGGTCACAAGCCAAGATTTGGGAAAGCTCCGCTTCCGAGGCTTATCAGCGTATAGTCCCCTCGTTGTTGTAGGTGTTTACATTCGTGGTATGGCGGCCCCGTCCCGCCATCGTTGTCGTATCATTTCTTAGAGGTCCGTAGCATCGCGCAAGTGTGGCTCAGGAAAAGGATTAAACTGCTCATTTGTAAAAGTTGTTATTTATATATGCCAAAAGGCAAGTTTTCCTCGACATCGCTTTGTACTTCACTTGTTTCATGATATGTTTTATGTTCACCGACACTGATGTCAGGTCACTAGGTGCCCGGTAAGGCACCACCACGGCCCGCCGGTCGTGACAACCACGACCTTAGATCTGTGTATCAGCGGACGGCTTAAGACGCCGCAGAGTTCGTAGCTCAAAGGCCCGTGTTGTCGCAGCGAAGGCAGAGCACCGCAGGCCCGTGGTTTGTTACGCATTTATCGAGATCCAACTCGAAGCCGAGGTAATCAACACGGACTTCATCACAGATTACCTCGCACTCGCAGGGAGACATGATTCTATATGGGTTATCTTCGACAGTCGACTAAATCAGCCCACTTTCTTCCCGCCAGACGACCTTTCTACCGAGGATTACGCCGACTTTACATCCGAGAGATCGCCGATCGCATGGAGTCCCTACCGATCATATCGCATGTGGAGCCCATTACCGCTAACTTCCTGAGGTCCTTCCGCAGAGGTTTAGGACGCAGCGAGCCCGAGCATCGCATTTCATCCATGCATGCACTGACAGCAGAGCGCACTATCCGCACTTCGAGGATATGTCGCGAGCCCGTTATTGACTTCGCAGTAGTTGGGAGGATCATTTGCCTCTAGTTGAGTTCAGATAATAATAGCTACCACTCCAAGATTCACGGCGCCATGAGGCCTTACGAGGAAGTGCAGATCGCCTATAGGTTGGTTCGATGTGGGCGAGGTGCGCTGGGACCAGATTTGGTACACAGCAGTGGATAAGGGTTTATCCGAGCGCTTATCGATAAATTTCGTAGTCGGCATGGTCGATGCAGATCATCGCCGCTTCAGATCTTGAGTTCGAGGTTCATGAGTTTTCCTAGCGCCACCCATGGCGGTGTGATGAGATTCGGAAGAAGGGGGAAACTCAAATCTAGGTACATCGGGCCGCTTTGATTGTCCGCAGGTAGGCAAGGTTGCTCACGAGTCGATCTCGCCGTCCGATTCGGAGGCGCGCATCCGCTTTTTCACGTATCTACGGCGAGATGTACGGATCCATCTAGGTACACCCGATTGACGATGTCCAGTGTGACCGAGGTTATCGTATGAGGAGATTCCCAGCGATAGTCGATCGTCGTGTTAGCGCCCGCGACCAAGGACGTGGCTTCCGCCAAAGTCTGTGGCGAACGAGCTCAGGAGAGATGACGCGGAAGCCGAGGACATGAGGCTAAGTATCCTCACCTATTCCCACACCTCCGTAAATTCACTTTCCTACTTGTAAATTTTCGCATCGCTTCGCCTAAGTTGCTCGCGGGCCGTGGCATTTATAAATCGCTTAAGCATAAGAATCTTATCGTTAACTATTCGTGGGGAACATTCGACGAATGTTTCTAAGGAGGAGAATGTTATACCCGTATTTGCATGTACGTAAGTGGAATACGTGACAAAAGTTTAGCCTTAAAGTTTAGGCTTGACGATTTTGGGCACAACTCACAAAACGAATAGTTTTCCGACAAACGCTTCCACAGCCTTCGTAGGTAAATTCCGCTATGCCATTTCTAATTTTGCGGATTTTTCCGAGACGAAACATTTTGGACCAACGAGGGCTTACACTTGGCACCCTCCAATCCGGACTTCAAATCGCCCATTTGGACGAATTGGCTAGCAATGGCACGCTTTTGTGTCTTCAGCACAAGTCAAGGAGTTGCAGGATATTTGTGTATAGTTAATCCTCACCCTACACTTGCCTTGCACTTGTCTAAATCTTCGCCATTGGTTGGCCACTTGACCTATAAATACCCTTAAGATGAAGAGTTCTTCATCCACAAAGCTTTCCAAGTCTTGAAAATCCTCTCCTCTACCTTTGTAGCCTTTTCCCAACACCTCCTCCCTTGTGAAGGCCCTGGCCGAATACCCCCACCCCTAGCCTAAGAAGCTCGCCGAGGCCCCCTAGCCTAGCCAAAACCTACCCTCCTCGTAGAAAAGTTTCTTGTATTATAATGCCCAAAATACCCAGCCCAAATACCTTAGTACTTAGTAGAAGTTGTGAAGAACTTCTAAGGTTTCATGAGCATACAACTTAGGAGCAAAACCTGCTCAGCGACTTTTCTAGGATATTATCGGGCTTACCGAGGTAACTAATCCTAACCCTCTTTGAATTAGAATACTTCAGTAGTAGTATTAGAATAAGTATTAAATACTTAAGAATATCACGTATAATTGAATCATACCACAATTAGAAGGGTTTAAGAGAAGAATAATCAAACTGCATTTACATAGACTGCTTTACAGAGACTTATATAGCTCACCGCAGTGGTAGGTCGCCCAACTTTCCATGTAATTACGAACCCTCTGCTTAGAATGACCTTCAGAGTAGTCTTTGATGTATGTCCGTGACTATTATAGTCGACTCTCTCCAAGGCGACATATTCAACTCGCGTGGTTTTCACTGGTATGTGATTCTTCCTAAAGCATGATATTTTACAATATATATAGTACTAGACGCATACGTGTTAACCGAATAATAACTACGGCAATGTCTTTGACTTAAGCCCGACAATACTTACGAATGCCACGCTTAAGCTCGACAATACTTACTAATGCCTCACGCTTAAGCCCAATAATAAAGATCCAAAGCATTTCAAAAGAATATCGAATCATTTTTTACGTAAGAGAACTAATTGGTTTTAAAATAAGTTTAAAAGTTATACTAGCTTTATGGGAAGTTAAGTATAACCACTTAAGAATGATAAAAGAAACATTTGCATGTGTTTATAATGATTTATGTTGAATCGTGAAAAGAATAATAAGATGGTTTGATAAATTGACACGTATGATGCTACGTGTGTTGTCTGTAACGCTTGTGTAAAAGAGTATTCTTGTTGTGCTTATGTTGTTTAACGATAAGTCGTAGGTTAGTGTAACATCACCACCTCGACATATTACCGGGTTAAGCCTCCGACGCGGTAGACTCAGCGGTCCGGGGACCATGATTCGAGAATACCTCACGCGGTCCAAGGGACCTATGCAGAGCTACGAGTTCCGTGTTAGCGGCGGGTTATACCTCACGCCTATGCGCTACGCGGACTACGAGTCCAGGACGACGCCGAGGAGTAGCACCCTCGACGCGGGTTATGTACTACGCGGCCTACGTGAGTGGCCTATGCGACTACGAGTCCAGATTAGGCTTGCGTGGTGATACTACGCAATTGGCCCCGCTCGATCATTTGCAGCCTCAAGAAAAGACTCATACGCTTACCTATCGTTGCTTTGTTTATGATGTGCACTATGTGCGTCCTCGTTGTTTCATACATACTTGCAAAACTGATTTTAAAATGATATGTTTTCATTTAAGTATTTTACGCTTCATATACTTAGTACTCAGATCGACTCTCCTTCGGGCCGCGCTCATGCCGCAGTGGCAAGGTGCTAGATCCACATTCCTGGATCTCTACGTTGGTGTGAGCTCCATCCTTTCCGAGGCTCTACTTGGGTATGATCTCCTCACAGATAGTTTTGTACAGTGGTATGGCGGGCCCCGTCCCGCCATAGTTGTATATTTCTCAGAGTCAGTAGTCCTGTTGTACAAGATTTGACAATCGCTAAACCATGTTTTTATATATATATGCCGAAGGCGATGTTTTCACTTAAACTGTGGTCCTATTTTATAAACTGCTTCATGTCTTGCTTTATATTTCCGCATTACTCTGATGTATGACTACTGGTGTGCAAGGCACCAACACTGCCCTGAACGGGTCGTGACATTTCCTAGATCATGGTCGCTTAATAAGATTGATTATGAATAAGAATAACTACACTCATATAAGGCATATGTTACTCAAATGTTTTAAAAGAGATTAAGACATCAACTATGAAACTTTTCTAAAATAAAGAGCTCGAGTAATTGAAATTAGGCAAACCGAACCTTAGGAAAAGAATGTGGTTAAAAAGGAAAGTGTTTTGGTTTACCTAAAATGTGAGTCACTCTATTTTACACTACGTATCGGGTGACTTTATAAAAGGAATGGATCTCTTTAAAAGGAATTTAACGACGAGTACTTTTAGGTTAAAAACCCTGACTTTGACATAAAATGAAAGTACTTGTGGTCAGGTATAACTTGCCTATGCTTGTTGGTGTAACTTGCCTATGCTTGTTGTCAGATAACTTGCCTATGCTTGTTGTTGTATAACTTGCCTATGCTTATCGAGATAGTCTGTCGCAGAATTGTGTTTCTATTCTACCGCTCCTCTCGAGGAGGGCGACTGACTTGTCGAGAACTTACTGGACGCACCGCGCGACGGAGATTCCACGTACGCTTCCAAAGAGCATTGTTATACGGGCATGTCTACACCGCCGATGGATTCTCGGACACGACCATTTTGGTTATGGCGCATCGTGACTTACGCCAGGATCGCGCGTAGCGCTTATTTGCCCCCGCCGCCACGTGACGCAGTGGATCCGCATAGGTTATCGCGACTTGCCTCGTCGCCTTCACGGCCGCGATCGTGACTTACGGCCGTGGATCGGTGCCCGCCGATTCATTTGCCGCCGCCACGCGGACGCAGCGGATCTGGGCGAGGCTGTGTACTTGCCACGGTCACCGCCTTCGAGCCGCTGGACGGAGCCGGACTTACGGCCAGATCGTGCCCGGCCGATTCACTTGCCCCGCCGCCACGCGGACAGCGGATCCGCGAGGCTGTGCACTTGCCACGGTCGCCTTCATGATATGGTTCGATTTATTTTATCGACACAGCGGACCCGTGTTCACATATACTCGTGTTGTTATATCATGATCGCCGCAGCTGGCGGGGAATTCCACGCACGAGTGATGATTCGAGGCGAGTCCCCGACTTGATATGATTGTTTATATGTATGCATCAGAGCGTGGCTATCATACATGTCTCTTGCTTTATGATCGCTATGATTTCATTTACGATTTTACGCCACATACTTGGTACCGTCAGATCGACTTCTCGGCCGCTCATGCCGCAGTAGGTACATCGGCCATTCGATCCCCGCTTTAGGATCACCTTTCGCCTCGGAAGCTCCGCTCTTCGAGGCTTATCTTTGGTATGTTACCACGTCAGAGGTTCTTGTACATTCGTGGTACGCGGGCCCCGTCCCGCCATAGTTGTCAGATAAATCTTGAGGTCCAGAGTAATCGCAAGGTGTGCGGATTGTAATCACTCAAATGTCTATACATATATATGTTAGCGGAACCGCTTTGGTCAGCCTATTTTCTTTATCTTGATCCATGTCTATTTAAATGCTTAAGTTTTTATTTCACGGTTTTTCTCTCGATGTTGATCACTAGGTGCCCGGTAAGGCACCACCACGCCCCAAACGGTCGTGACACTCGCCACGCTGATTGCGCTTCCTTTGAACTTTCTTTGCCTTCGACTTACCATCTTTCGAAAACTTTCGTTTCCTACTCGGATCACCTCTGAGTTCAACCATGTTTGCCTTGACCTCGCTGGTTGTTTGCCTTTAGATAAGGTCTTCTTGTTATACTCATGAATATGGAGCTTGATAACAAGTTCTTCAAGAGCCATCTCTTTGGATTTGAGCTTGAGATAGCTTATGAACTCGCTCCACGAGGGAGACAGTTTTTCAATCATAGAAGCAACCAATAATGCTTCGTTAGGCTTCATGCCTTCTAGTCAGGTCACGAGTGATCAATTGAAACTCCTGAACTTGTGACATGACAGACTTGTCATTCACCATCTGAAATTTTAGAAATTTCCCGATAATAAACTTCTTAGTGCCGACATCATGATCATTATACTTCTTATGTAATTTATCACATAACTCCTTAGCGGTATTTATTGTGAAATATACCGTATAGAGCGGATCACATAAGCACTTCAGGACATAATTCCTGCACATGAATTCATTTTGACTCCAGGTATCGAAGTTCATCATCAGGCCATTGACAACCTAGGTATCTTGGGCCACCTCAACTGTGTTATTGGTTTGAGTGTCCATCTCATCTCCATTAGCAGAGGATCTTCAGTTAAGTATCTATCCATACACAGTGAGGTAGAACAACATTTTCTGCTGCCACCTTTTGAAGTTACCATCTGAAAAACTTTCGGGACGTTCAGCTTGAATATTGGGAGGAACAGTGGTGGTTCCAATGGTTCCAAAAGTGAAACCAGCGGCCAGAGCAGTAGCAGTGCCAGAGGAAGTGGCATGAGTGGAAGCAGAAACATGATTCTTTCCATTCACCATGTTTCAGTTCTTCACAGTATAATTTTGCTTTAAACTGTTGTAAGTTTTGTGTGAACAGGGATGGAAGAACTGAAAGGTTAGACCAATTAATCGTCCATCCTTGCATGTCTTAAGAACACTTAACATGTGTACCAACATCTCTTTCACTACTTAAAATTTAGCGACGCCAGATGACGATGTGTCACGATTCGACCCCCGGATCGCGATCGTGCCCTACCTAGGCACCCTTACGTATACATCGTAGATAATCAGAACATACATGAAACTTATAAAATAAAACAATGTATAAACGGCAAAGTTAGCCGACAGGCTACCTTCCGACATACATATATACAAATCAAGCAGCTTGCTTTCTTTACAAACCGACACAAAATGTGACTACGCACTCTAAGAGTTTTTTTTTTTAACATAATAACAAATGGGCGTGGACAGTTCCCGCCATACCCAATATACGAATCTACTACTGTGGAAAACTGCATCAAGAGATAAAGCTCCTGAGCAAAAGGAGCTTTTTCCTAAAATCAACCGAGATCCTAAGAGCAAGGATCACCAACCTGGTACCTAAACTGCGGCATTTAACGCAGCTCCTGGCGGGGCCGCATAACAAAAATTTAATATGGAAAAATAACGCACAAGAAACAGATCATAATCAGATAAATGTAATGACAAGGACAAGTATAAAACAATACATACTGCACTCGCCGTGTCATTACCACTTATGAACTTAATCGCACCTTATTATCTTTTCCATTCTTAATAAAAGTTACATGTACACATTCTTACGCATTTTTAGAAAGAATCATTAAGTTCATTACTATAAAACTCACTTATCTTTCATAAGTATAGTCCGCCTCTGCGAGGGGCACCTATACTACCCTACCCACCAGACGCGATCAAGGTCACATAGTCTGCCCAGAAGCGTATTGTAACGACTGCCCGGCCTGCATCGTGCCTTACCCCGCACCCTGATACATACATCGAGAAAATCAGAACATAAAACATGAGACATTTAACAAGTGGATATAATAAAAACAAAGCAACTAAAAACAAGCCCTTCAAGATATACTTAAAACTCGAATAGCTTTAATTTTTACAACCCCGCCACAACAAGACATGCACTTAAGATAAACACGACTATGACAGTGGCTCGCCATACCCCGAATGTACAAGAATCCTACAACTCAGTGGAACCTACTAAAAGATAAGCCTCCTGAGAAACGGAGCTTCAAATGCGCTGAATCGTGATCCTATGAGCGAGGATCCACGATCGATGTACTTACCGCAGATTTAACGCACTTCAAGCGAGGTCAAGACAACAGTACCAAGTATGTGAAACTGCATAACATCAGAATGAAATCATACTAGTCTATATAAAGCAGAGACATGATGATAACCAAACTACGCTCACAACATAAAATTATCACTCCAATATATCTACGGGTCTCACGCCCACAACATCAATCAGTTCGTGACATGGCCGCATGCCCCTTATATCAGACGGCAGACATGTCCATGATGCAACAATACCAATGTCCCATGGCCACATGCCCCTGACCAAGATCGGTGTAGACATGTCCATGTGACTCAATAACAAGACAAAGAATCCAAATGGAAGATACCCGCGCGCTACGATCGTGTCGATGTCCAAAGTGGAAACAATAAGACAACATTCCAAATGGACGATACCCGCGCGCTACGATCGTGGTCGGGATGTCCAAAGGGAAACAATAGGACAAAGATTCCAAATGGACGATACCCGCGGCGCCACGATCGCGGTCAAGATGTCCAAAGGGAAATCACAAGGCGATAATCAAAATGGAAACATACCCGCAGCGCTACGATCGCGGTCAAGATATCCAAAGCGATTAACTACAAGACCTTAACCAAAATGGAAGCATACCCGCGCGCCACGATCGTGTCAAGATGTCCAAAGCGTTAACAACAATAATACTATCAACAGAACGCATCTGCGGAATTTCTCCACACGCCGCACGCTCCAAGTAAGTTCTCAACTACCAACCGACTTCTATCGAAAGACGCCAGAATACGTAAACACAACGCTTGTACAATAAAGACTATCATCACAAGCATAGGCAAGTTTCACAACAACAAGCATAGGCAAGTTTCACACAACTCAAAGTACTTTCATTTTACGCCATAGTCCGGTTTTTAACCCCACAGTCCTACCACCGTTAAGTTCTTTTAACACAGATCCAGGACTTTTATAAAAGTCACCCGATACCCGTAGTATTAGAATGACAAACCCACCTTCCTTTTCAAAATCAAGTAACAACATTCTTTTCCTAAGTTCCATTTTGCCTAGTTTCAATTACTCAAGCTTCTCATTTTCAAATGGTTTCATAGTTCCCAAACTTAATCACTGATTCCTTTTAGAACAATTGAGTAACATATGTCATATACGTGAGTAGTTTATTCTGTTTATAATGATCTTATTACAAAGCATGATCTAGAAAATGTAATATCATTTTGTCTCATCTTAGCTTCTACGCAGATGGAGGTTTCACCGTTTTAATACAACACATCATTTATTCAATACATTTTCCTTTATTAACGCCGCAGGTCCTGTCGATACACATTCTCGATTCCCAAATCAAGAAACATTATCCCTTTAAAACCAAGTACTCATTACTCACGAATGAGGTTTCACACAAACATCCACATTAAAACAAATAAGTTAAGTCTCTTATCTTATAAGATCAAGTCTCTTAACTTCTAACATCCGTGAAACCATTTTCATTACATAAGGTCGTTATAACTAACTTCCCATAAAGCTATTATAACACCCTATGTTTTAAACCAACCAAATCACTTAGCACACGACGCTCACCGCATCACATAGTTCACAACAATCATGCTAGAAAAGATAGGAAGAGGTTCACATACCTCGCGACAGTATCGACTAATAGCAAAACGCTCCAAACAAATGGCTACTCCTGCTGCCGATCATTCCACACGTAGCATTTCAACCTATAAGGCCACAAGCGCGCTTATTAACATCGAGAACATTCTACGTAAAAATTGCAAAGACTCCCCGCAACAACAAATCTCCTCTCTATCTGGCTGCCATCAAGCCAACCAAGTGGGTTATACATCTAACCCGAACGGTACAATTTACTCCACAAGATTACTACACAAGTCTCAGAATCAGAATACGCCCTAAAAATGGGTCAGCTTCTGTGCTTAAGTCCAAGGACATTGCCACAAGCTATGTTCAGTTATATATATAGCATACTTAAACTATATTTTCCTTCAACATGTAATATCCAATTACAATAGGGGGACAAGATATTTACCTCGCTAAGCCCATAATTATCCAAATATAAAGTCGATCCTGGGCAATCGTTTAGCTCCAACTCCGAGCGCTCCAACCCGCTCTAAACCACCCTTAGAAGTTCTAACCAACTTCTACACAACACTCCAACAGACTATGGAGATTTTCCTGTGGTTTTATGATCGACGAAGTATAATAGTATTTCGGCTTTTCAGATAGGTATAACCTTAGAATACAACAAGGTATACTGCTAAGGTAATTGGGCATTATAACAATACTGAGAGTATTTCTATACCATAAAAGGGGTATTATACGAAAGCAACTAGCAGTGGGGTACTCACAAGACCTCAAAGAGTGGGGTGGCTACCCTACTACCCCACTGTGGGGAACTCGCCGGGCCTCACGAAGTGGGGGGAAGGCTCAAGACTTAGGCATTTTGACGCAGTTCATCAAAGGAGAGTGGTATTTATAGCAAGCCAAGGCCAACCAACGGCCAAGATCTAGCCAAGTGCTACACAAGTGTAAGGCCAAGATCAAGCCAAGTGCACCCTAACCCTACTCCACAAATCCTCACAAATATCTACACAAATATCTTCCACCACTTGCCCATTCAATCGCCCATGCGCCCACTATGCCCACCAACGCAGTGGTGCGCGCCTCTCGCTGGTCCAAAATGTTCCGCCTCTAAAAATCCGCAAAAATACTAAATGACATAGCCGAAATTCCCACGAAAGTCAGAAAACGCTTCGCCGAAAACGACTCTAACCGTGTCGCACAAACATATTTCGCCCAAAGGTGCCACGGGGTGACACGTGTCGCTCGATTCGCCCAAAATATTTCGCCTTCCAAAATATCCAAAACGCCAAAATCTCAAAATCAAAGCGCTCTACAAAATCAGAATTTCTCCCGTGGCCCCACGTGACCATTTCCTAAATAAAATTCCATAATTTCTAATATTCCGTGAAGTCCGAATACCAAACTGGGAATCCAATTCATTAACGAACCTTTTTCCTTCACAAAACCAAACTTTTCCGTGGAAAAATCGCTCTTTCTTCCTTTCCAATCTTTCTCACGATTCTCGCACGCACGCCCTCGCATACATACCCCGACTACTGGTATAACATTCTTCCTTAGAAACATTCGTCCGAATGTTCCTTCTAAGTCTCAAACGAACACGCGCCAAGATAGTCTTCACTACTATACTTACGAAACAATCCCGCCACACCGCCACGTAAATACCCACGCAAAATACTTACATCCAAGTCCACGAGGAAACACCTCTAACATCACCACAAATAATACTACTTTTGTCACTTTGTCGCGAGCCTTGCTCCAACGACCCAACAAATGGTACCGGCCGCATGCGATCACGTTCGCCAGACACTGAATTCTTACCATATTTCGACATCGCTTAAGATCCAAAACCCGGTTACTATCTCTAACGAGGTCATCATTAATCGGGAACATTCTCGATGGATCTTCGATACTTTCCGAACATAAAAATACGAAGATCGACGCATCGCTTCCTAAGCCTGACGGCAATTACTAACATATGTGCAACCCGCCTATTCTTCACATGAACTCAAAAGGCCCAAAGTGACTCCGCTAAGTTCCTTCGCTTTCCAAAACTCGCCACACTCACCGGTGGTACTTTCAAGAAGACCGACCGTCAACTCAACTCTAAGCGCCGCCGATTATCCGCACGATTCCTCCGAGCCGCCGTAACTTCTTCTAGACAAGCTTCACTATCCACAAATACCGGAACAAGCTCAACCAACTATCTCGAACCCCGCCAACATCGAACCAATCGACCGCAACTTGCATTTCTCGCTTCTACAAGGCGCCACAAGACGACATCCGAACACCAAATGGTAGCTTAAACACTTCTAACCGAGACAACGATCTCACAAATACCCCAAATCAAAACACCGCCCGGTGGCGAACGCGATACGAGACTCACCAGTTCCTAGCCCCGCCGTACAAACTCCTGTGAAGAGAAACAACCTGCACTGGCTCCATCGTCTGTCATAAGGTGAAGGTAGGCACCCTGCAACCTCACAACCTTTCAGATAACATCAACACCGCCGGTGGAACGACTCGACCAAGAACACGATAGGTCGCTTCATCGCCCGACCACCGGTCTAACGCATCCACGAACTTGCACGCACCAAATACGGGCCTAACACCCTCATGACCCTAACACAAAGAGGACCACCACAAACCGACCCCACCACCAAACCTACCGCGGTTGACTCGCACGTAGCCTCAACCCGACCCAAGGCGCAAAATACCATCTCCCCGGGAACAATCTTACTAAACACGCTACTTAAAACCTAGCGGTCTTCTTAGCTCAACTACCCTCTTTCATTTCATACTACATGTGACTTATCCAAAACACACCACGGCACTATGCACTCCTATGTGGTCAAACATAACACTACACCTTTCTCGAGACGGCCTTACCTCTAAGGTCTCAAGATAAAGCTCTAAGGCTCACACTTTCTCTATCCCCAAAATCTTACCTTGCTAACCCACCATGATTCTAATCACAACTAACACACCGCTATCGTAACATAGCACTTAAGGTATACTCACCTAGAAAGTTACCAAAGGACCTCACGCCCGCCCTCTCGCTGTCCTTCGTTAACCCGCCGATCTCTACGCTTTCTACTGCCGCGCATAAGCCCGCATACGTGCCATGCTCAAGCTTCAATCAAGGATTACTCTTGCACAACCTTCTTAGGTAGTCATCAAGACTCGCGATACATCCAGATACTCCGCAGCCAAATCCATAGCTAGTAAATGCGTTGTCTCGCAATCTATATTCTCGCTCTGGCCGTGGAACTGGCGTTCACATATCATGGCCGCAGAGGAACCGCCGCCGCCATGCTTAAACTCACTGGGCTAGTGACGCCGCAGAAATCCCCGAACAAGCACTACCCTAGGTAATGATTTGGCCCGCCGCCACCCTCCAACTCTACTCAGCCTCCTGGCCGCCTTCGCCTCCCGGGCCCGGTTGCCCTACGCGAGGCATAACGATAAGTGGAAATAATTTCGAGGGTCCAACTTACAACATGCCTCTAAGGCACGATCTCAGAGTGAGAAGAATAGTAACCAATCCTAAATATCCTATAGCCTCTCGACATCGCGTGGTGCACAACACACCGATAATCAAGACTTCATCGATACGGTTCAGACACTTTCCGAGGATTAATCGCTCGATACCACTTTTGTAACGACTGCCCGGTTCAAGCATCGTGCCTTACCCGCACCCTAGTGATACATACATCGAGAAAATCAGAACATAAAAC
This sequence comes from Przewalskia tangutica, assembly GCA_029844215.1. Classification (NCBI taxonomy): domain Eukaryota; kingdom Viridiplantae; phylum Streptophyta; class Magnoliopsida; order Solanales; family Solanaceae; genus Przewalskia; species Przewalskia tangutica. The sequence continues at coordinate 157,656 of JAQGDG010000282.1, forward strand.
ATGAGACATTTAACAAGTGATATAATAAAAACAAAGCAACCAAAAATAGCTTTTCAGATATACTTAAAACTCGAATAGCTTTAATCCTTTTACAACCCCGCCACAACAAAGATTACATGCACTTCTAAGATAAACACGACTATGACGGACAGGCCCCGCCATACCCTCAATGTACAAGAACCTACAACTCGTGGAACACCTACTAAAAGATAAGCCTCCGAGAAACTGAGCTTCAAATGCTACTGAATCGTGATCCTATGAGCGAGGATCCACGATCGATGCATTTACCGCAGATGAACGCAGCTTTCCAAGGAGGTCAAGATAACAGTACCAAGTATGTGAAACTGCATAACATCAGAATGAAATCATACTAGTCTATAAAGGTGAGACATGTATGATAACCAAACTACGCTCACAACATAAAACAATATCACTCCAATATATCTACGGGTCTCACGCCCACAACATCAATCAGTTCGCATTACGGCCGCATGCCCCTATCATCGTGACGGTGTAGACATGTCCATGATGCAACAATAATACTAATGTCCCATGGCCACATGCCCCGAATTCTCAGACGTGTAGACATGTCCATGTGACCTCAATAACAAGACAAGAATCCAAATGGAAGCATACCCGCGCGCTACGATCGTGTCGTGATGTCCAAAGCGGAAACAATAAGACAACATTCCAAATGGACGATACCCGCGCGCTACGATCGTGGTCGTGATGTCCAAAGGGAAACAATAGACAAGATTCCAAATGGACGATACCCGCAGCGCCACGATCGTGTCGTGATGTCCAAAGTGGAAATCACAAGGCGCGATAATCAAATGGAAACATACCCGCAGCGCCACGATCGTGTCGCGATATCCAAAGCGACAACTACAAGACCTTAACCAAAATGGAAGATACCCGCAGCGCCACGATCGCGGTCAAGATGTCCAAAGCGGTTAACAACAATAATACTATCAACAGAACGCATCTGCGGAATTTCTCCACACCGCCAAGACGCTCCAAGTAAGTTCTCAACCACCAACCGAATTTATCGAAGACGCAGAACACGTAAAACACAACGCTTGTACAATAAAGACTATCATCACAAAGATAGGCAAGTTTCACAACAACAAGCATAGCAAGTTTCACACAACTCAAAGTACTTTCATTTTATGCCATAGTCCGGGTTTTTAACCCCAAAGTACTACATACGTTAAGTTCTTTTAACAGAGATCCATTACTTTTATAAAAGTCACCCGATACCCGTAGTATTAGAATGACAAACCCACCTTCCTTTTCAAAATCAAGTAACAACATTCTTTCCTAAGTTCCAGCTTGCCTAGTTTCAATTACTCAAGCTTCTCATTTTCAAATGGTTTCATAGTTCCCAAACTTAATCACTTGATTCCTTTTAGAACAATCAGTAACATATGTCATATAACGCGAGTAGTTTATTCTTGTTTATAATGATCTTATTACAAAGAGCTATGATCTAGAAAATGTAATATCATTTTGTCTCATCTTAGCTTCTATGCAGATGGAGGTTTCATCGGTTTTAATACAACACATCATTTATTCAATACATTTTCCTTTATTAACGCCGCAGTTGGTCTGTCGATACACATTCCGATTCCCAAATCAAGAAACATTATCCCTTTAAAACCAAGTACTCATTACTCACGAATGAGGTTTCACACAAACATCCACATTAAAACAAATAAGTTAAGTCTCTTATCTTATAAGATCAAGTCTCTTAACTTCTAACATCCGTAAACCATTTTCACTTACATAAGGTCGTTATAACTAACTTCCCATAAAGCTATTATAACACCCTAGGTTTTAAACCAAACCCATCACTTAGCACATGACGCTCACCGCATTACATAGTTCACAACAATCATGCTAGAAAAGATAGGAAGAGGTTCACATACCTCGCGACGAGTATCGACTAATAGCAAAACGCCCAAACAATGCATTACTCCTGCCAAGCCGATCATTCCACACGTAGCATTTCAACCTATAAGGCCACAAGGCGCTTTTTAACATCTTAGAACATTCTACGTAAAAATTGGCAAAGACTCCCGCAACAACAGAATCTCCTCCTCTATCGGCCGCCATCAAGCCAACCAGTGGGTTATACATCTAACCCGAACTGTACAATTCTACTCCACAAGACTACTACACAAGCTCATCAATACACCCCATGTAAAACAGTCAGCTTCTTCAGCTTAAGTCCAAGGACATTGCCACAAGCTATGTTCGGGCTATATATATAGCATACTTAAACTATATTTTCCTTCAATACGTAATATCCAATTACAATAGGGACAAGATATTTACCTCGCTAAGCCCATAATTATCCAAATATAAAGTCGATCCCGGCAATCGCTTAGCTCCAACTCCGAAGGCCCAACCCGCTCTAAACCACCCTTAGAAGTTCTAACCAACTTCTACACAACACTCCAACTGACTACGGAGATTTTCCTGTGGTTTCGGTTTATGATCGACTGAAGTATAATAGTATTTCTGGCTTTTCAGATAGGTATAACCTTAGAATACAACAAGGTATACGGCTAAGGTAATTGGGCATTATAACAATACTGAGAGTATTTCTATACCATAAAAGTGGTATTATACAAAGCAACTAGCAGTGGGGTACCCACTACTAGCACCTCAAAGCGAGTGGGGTGGCTACCCTCTACCACCCCACTCAGGGGAACTCTCGCCAAGGGGCCTCAATGGCGAGTGGGGAAGGCTCAAGACTTAGGCATTTTGGATGAAAGTTCATCAAAGCGAGAGTGGTATTTATAGCACAAGCCAAGGCCAACCAACGGCCAAGATCTAGCCAAGTGCTACAAGTGTAAGGCCAAGATCTGCCAAGTGCACCCTAACCCTACTCCACAAATCCTCACAAATATCTACACAAATATCTTCCACCACTTGCCCATTCAATCGCCCACGTGTCGCCCACTATGCCCACTCAACCAGAGGTGCCAAGTGTCGCCTCTCGTTGGTCCAAAATGTTCCGCCTCTTAAAATCCGCAAAAATACTAAATGACATAGCCGAAATTCCCTACGAAAGTCAGAAAACGCTTTCGCCAAAACGACTCGAACCGCAAAGGCCAGACAAACATATTTCGCCCAAAGCCACATTGGGTGACACGTGTCGCCCCGATTCGCCCAAAATATTTCGCCTTCCGAAATATCCAAAACGCCAAAATCTCAAAATCAAAGCTTCCCACAAAATCAGAATTTCTCCCGTGGCCCCACGTGACCATTTCCTAAATAAAAATCCATAATACTCTAATATTACAGTAAGTCCGAATACCAAATCTGGGAATCCAATTCACATTAACTAACATTTTTCCTTCACAAAAACCAAACTTTTCCGTGGAAAAATCGCCTCTTTCTTCCTTTCCAATCTTTCGTCAGATTCTCGCACGTGACGCCCTCGCATACATACCCCGACTACGGTATAACAGTATATCGCCCGCCCAATCCTCGGTCGATAATGTCATCTAGTCCGCCTGCAGCAGGTATATCGCCTACCATTCCTCGGTCGATAATGTCGTATACCGCCTGTGATAGTATATCGCCTACCATTCTCGGTCGATAATGTCATATAGTCCGCCTGTATAGGTATACCGCCCGCCCATTCTCGGTCGATAACGTCATATAGTCCGCTCAGATAGATATCGCCTCGCCATTCCTCGGTCGAGCACGTCATATAGTCCGCCTCAGATAGGTATATCGCCGCCCATTCCTCGGTCGAGCACGCCATATAGTCCGCCTGTGATAGGTATATCGCCTACCCATTCTCGGTCGATAATGTCATCTAAAATCCGAATTTAACCCAACGTACACGCGCATTTACTCCTTTAGAAAGACTCTTTTTCAATTACAACTTCCCGTATACTAACAACTATAGTATCAAGTCCTATCCGTTTTTCAAGACAAGTCACAATACATTTTTAGAAATACAATTACCATTTCTAAAAACAAGTGACTTCTTTCTTATAAAACCTTAGACAAGCGATGTCGAAATCAAGTTGCCTTTTCACTAAAGTCAAGTCATTTATCTTTCCATAAGGCAAATATAACTAACTTCCCATAAAGCCGTTATATTCACTTTATACCTTAGCCATAAACAATTTCCTATCCAAGTGGACTTATACGCTTAAAACGAACAAGTATCACATACTTTAAAACTCTTCAAGTCCCTTAACTTTAAAATCAACTTAAGACATCCTTACTATTTTCAAAAGTGAGTTAATCTCCTAACCCACCCGACTTGGCATTACATAAAACAAGTAAAGAATGTCATAGTCTTCAGACGCCTCACTGCATTTACATACGTGCTACTAGTCATGCTCAAAAGATAGGAAAAGTTCTACATAAAGTAAATCACATAACTACCTCTTAACTTCTAAGAGTGTATGAAACACGAGATGATACCACAAGTATATTCCATACATAGAATCATGCCAAAGGAGGGAAGAGGTTCACATACCTCGCGACGATTGTCGATAAAGAGCAAAATGCTCCAAAGTATTTCAATCTTGATAGCTATTCCACTCTCCAAGTAGGATACGCTATACTTAGTACTTCAACCTATAATGGTCACACATCAGAACGACCCGATCCGGTCACATCGTGCCTTACCTCGCACCCTAGTGATACATACATCGAGAAAATCAACGAACATAAAACATTTAGACATTTAACAAGTGGATATAATAAATAAACAAAGCAACCAAAAACAATGCTTTCAAGATATACATAAAACTCAACGCTTTAATCTTTTTACAACCCCGCCCACAACAAGATTACATGCACTTAAGATATACATGACTATGACGGACAGGCCCCGCCATACCCTCGAATGTACAAGAACCTACAACTCAGTGGAACACCTACTAAAAGATAAGCCTCCGAGAAACGGAGTTTCAATCAGGCCAATCGCGATCCTACGAGCGAGGATCCACGATCGATGTACCTCTACCGCAGATGAACGCAGCCCCGAAGGAGGTCGAGGTCAAGACAGTACCAAGTATGTGAAACTGCATAACATCAGAAATGAAATCATACTAGTTTATATAAAGCAGAGACATGTATGATAACCAAACTACGCTCACAACATAAAAATACTATCACTCCATTATATCTACGGGTCTCACGCCACAACATCAAACAGTTCGCATTATGGCCGTGATGCCCCTAATATCGTGACGGCAGACATGTCCATGATGCAACAATAATACCAATGTCCTATGGCCACATGCCCTGAATTGCAGATCGTGTAGACATGTCCATGGACTCAATAACAAGACAAGAATCCAAATGGAGCATACCCGCGCCACGATCGTGGTCGTGATGTCCAAAGGGAAACAATAAGACAACATTCCAAATGGACGATACCCGCGGCGCTTACGATCGCGGTCAAGATGTCCAAAGGGAAACAATAGACAAGATTCCAATGGACGATACCCGCGCGCGCCACGCGATCGTGTCGATGTCCAAAGCGGAAATCACAAGGCGATAATCAAATGGAAACATACCCGCGCCACGATCGTCGGTCGATATCCAAAGCGATTAACTACAAGACCTTAACCAAAATGGAAGATACCCGCGCGCCACGATCGCGGTCGATGTCCAAAGCTGTTAACAACAATAATACTATCAACGTGAACGCACTGCGGAATTTCTCCACATCGCCGCAAGACGCCCAAGTAAGTTCTCAACTACCAACCGAATTTCTATCGAAAAGACGCCAGAATACGTAAACACAACGTTTGTACAATAAAGACTATCATCACGAGCATAGGCAAGTTTCACAACAACAAGCATAGGCAAGTTTCACACAACTCAAAGTACTTTCATTTTATGCCATAGTCCGGGTTTTTAACCCCAAAGTACTACATACGTTAAGTTCTTTTAAAAGAGATCCATTACTTTTATAAAAGTCACCCGATACCCGTAGTATTAGAATGACAAACCCACCTTCCTTTTCAAAATCAAGTAACAACATTCTTTCCTAAGTTCCAGCTTTGCCTAGTTTCAATTACTCAAGCTTCTCATTTTCAAATGGTTTCATAGTTCCCAAACTTAATCACTGATTCCTTTTAGAACAATCGAGTAACATATGTCATATACGCGAGTAGTTTATTCTTGTTTATAACGCATCTTATTACAAAGAGCCATGATCTAGAAAATGTAATATCATTTTGTCTCATCTTAGCTTCTAGGCAGATGGAGGTTTCTACCGGTTTTAATACAACACATCATTTATTCAATACATTTTCCTTTATTAACGCCGCAGCTGGTCCTGTCGATACACATTCTCGATTCCCAAATCAAGAAACATTATCCCTTTAAAACCAAGTACTCATTACTCACGAATGAGGTTTCACACAAACATCCACATTAAAACAAATAAGTTAAGTCTCTTATCTTATAAGATCAAGTCTCTTAACTTCTAACATCAAGAAACCATTTTCACTTACATAAGGTCGTTATAACTAACTTCCCATAAAGCTATTATAACACCCTATGTTTTAAACCAACCAAATCACTTAGCACATGACGCCTACCGCACTACATAGTTCACAACAATCATGCTAGAAAAGATAGGAAGAGGTTCACATACCTCGCGACGTATCGACTAATAGCAAAACGCCCAAACAAATGGCCACTCTTGCCAAGTGGATCATTCCACACGTAGTATTTCAACCTATAAGGCCACAAGGCGCTTTATTAACATCGTAGAACATTCTACGTAAAAATTCGCAAAGACTTCCGCAACAACAGAAATCTCCTCCTCTATCTGGCCGCCATCAAGCCAACCAGTGGGTTATACATCTAACCCGAACGGTACAATTCTACCCACAAGATTACTACACAAGTTCATCTGAATACAACCCCATGTAAAACAGTCAGCTTCTTCAGCTTAAGTCCAAGGACATTGCCACAAGCTATGTTCGCTATATATATAGCATACTTAAACTATATTTTCCTACAACATGTAATATCCAATTACAATAGGGACAAGATATTTACCTCGCTAAGCCCATAATTATCCAAATATAAAGTCGATCCCGCAATCGCTTAGCTCCAACTCCGAGCGCCCAACTCGCCTAAACCACCCTTAGAAGTTCTAACCAACTTCTACACAACACTCCAACCGACTATGGAGATTTTCCTGTGGTTTCGGTTTCATGACCGACGGAAGTATAATAGTATTTCGGCTTTTCAGATAGGTATAACCTTAGAATACAACAAGGTATACTACTAAGGTAATTGGGCATTATAACAATACTGGAGAGTATTTCTATACCATAAAAGCTGGTATTATACGAAGCAACTAGGCTGTGGGGTACCCCACGGCTAGCACCTCAGCGAGTGGGTGGCTACCCGCCTACCCCACTGTGGAACTCTCGCCAAGGGGGCCTCACTGGTGGAGGAAGGCTCTCAAGACTTAGGCATTTTGGATGAAGAAGTTCATCAAAGGAGAGGGGTATTTATAGCACAAGCCAAGGCCAACCAATGGCCAAGATCTAGCCAAGTGCACCCTAACCCTACTCCACAAAACCCTCACAAATATCTACACAAATATCTTCCACCACTTGCCCATTCAATCGTCCATGTGCCGCCCACTATGCCCACCAACGCAGGTGCTACGCCGCCTCTCGTTGGTCCAAAATGTTCCGCCTCTAAAAAAATCCGCAAAAATACTAAATGACATAGCCTAAATTCCCACGAAGTCGTGGAAAACGCTTCGCCGAAAACGACTTAACCAAAGTGTCAGGCACAAACATATTTCGCCCAAAGGTGCCACATTGGGGTGACACGTGTCGCCCCGATTCGGCCCAAAATATTTCGCCTTCCAAAATATCCAAAACGCCAAAATCTCAAAATCAAAGCTGTTCTACAAAACCAGAATTTCTCCCGTGGCCCCACGTGACCATTTCCTAAATAAAATTCCATAATTTCTAATATTCCAGAAGTCCGAATACCAAATCTGGAATCCAATTCCATTAACGAACCTTTTTCCTTCACAAAACCTAAACTTTTCCGTGGAAAATCGCCTCTTTCTTCCTTTCCATCTTTCTGTCAGATTCTCGCACGACGCCCTCGCATACATACCTCGACTACTGGTATAACATTCTTCCTCTTAGAAACATTCGTCCCGAATGTTCCTTCTAAGTCTCAAAACGAACACGCGCAAGATAGTCTTCACTACTATACTTACTTAAACAATCCCGCCACACCGCCACGTAAATACCCACGAAATACTTACATCCAAGTCCACGAGGAAACACCTCTAACATCACCACAAATAATACTACTTTTGTCACTTTGTCGCGAGCCTTGCTCCTACGACTCCAACAAATGGTACCGCCGCACGCGATCACGTGTTCGCCAGACACTGAATTCTTACCATATTTCCGAGCATCGCTTAGTATCCAAAACCCGTTACTATTCTAACGAGGTCATCATTAATCGAACATTCTCGACGGATCTTCGATACTTTCCTAACATAACAATACGAAGATCGACGATCGCTTCCTAAGTCGGACGGCAATTACTAACATATGTGCAACTCGCCTATTCTTCACATGAACTCAAAAGGCCCAAAGTGACTCGCTAAGTTCCTTCGCTTTCAAAACTCGCCACACTCACCGGTGGTACTTTCAAGAAGACCGACCAACCTCAACTCTGCCGCCGCCGATTATCCGCACGATTCTCCGAGCTTCCGTAACTTCTTCTAGACAAGCTTCACTATCCACACCGGAACAAGCTCAACTAACTATCCAACCTCGCTAACATCGAACCAATCGACCGCAACTTGCATTTCGCTTCTACAAGGCGCCACAAGACGACATCCGAACACCGAAATGGTAGCTTAAACACTTCAACCGAGACAACGATCCTCACAAATACCCCGAATCAAAACACCGCCCGAGGCGAACGCGATACGAGACTCACCAGCCTTAGCCCCGCTCGTACAAACTCCCAGAAGAGAAACAGCTGCACTGGCTCCACTGTTCATTATAAGGCGAAGGTAGGCACCTGCAACCTCACAACCTTTTCGCATAACATCAACACCGCCGAGGAACGACTTCGATCAAGAACACGATAGGTCGCTTCATCGCCCGACCACCGGTCGAACGATCCACGAACTTCACGGCTAACTAAAACACGGGCCTAACACCTCACGACCCTAACACAAAGAGGACCACCACAACTGACCCACCACTAAACCTACTGCTGGTTGACTCGCACGTAGCCTCAACCCACCCTCAAGGCGCAAAATACCATCTCCCGGGAACAATCTTACTAAACATCGCTATTTAAAACCTAGCGGTCTTCTTAGCTCAACTACCCTCTTTCATTTCATACTACATGTGGACTTATCCTAAACACACCACGTGCACTATGCACTCCTATAAGGGTCAAACATAACACTACACCTTTCTCAGACGGCCTTACCTCTAAGGTCTTCACAGATAAAGCTCTAAGGCTCACACTTGCTCTATCCTCAAAATCTTACTCCTGCTAACCCACCACGATTCTAATCACAACTAACACACCGCTATCGTAACATAGCACTTAAGGTATACTCACCTTGAAAGTTACCAAAGGACCTCACGCTCGCCCTCTTCTCATTGTCCTTCGTTAACCCGCCGATCTCACGCTTTCTATTGGCCGCGCATAAGCCCGCATACGTGCCATGCTCAAGCCTAATCAAGGATTACTCGCACAACCTTCTCTTAGGTAGTCATCAAGACTCGCGATACATCTAAGATACTCTCGTAGCCAAATCCATACTAGTAACAAGCGTTGTCTCGCAATCTATATTCTCGCTCCTGGCCGTGGAACTGGCGTTCACATATCATGGCCGCAGAGGAACCGCCGCCGCCATGCTTAAACTCACGGCTAGCGACGCCGCAGTAAATCCCCGAACAAGACTACCCTAGGTAATGATTTCGCTCGCCTCGCCACCCTCCGAACTCTACTCGCAGCCTCCTGGCCGCTTTGCCTCCCCCCGGGTTGCCTACCACGCGAGGCATAACGATAAGTGGAAATAATTTCGCCGAGGGTCCAACTTACAACACAAATCTAAGGCACGATCTCGAGTGAGAAGAATAGTAACCAATCCTAAATATCCTATAGCCTCCTCGATTATCGCGTGGTGCACAACACACCGATAATCAAGACTTCATCGATACGGCTCAGACACTTTCCGAGGATTAATCGCTCGATACCACTTTTGTAACGACTCGATCCGGCCCAAGTATCGTGCCTTACCCTCGCACCCTAGTGATACATACATCGAGAAAATCAGCTTAACATAAAACATGCAGACATTTAACAAGTGGATATAATAAATAAACAAAGCAACCAAAAATAGCTTGCCTTCAAGATATAAGCATAAAACTCGAATAGCTTTAACTTTTACAACCCCGCCACAACAAGATTTGCATGCACTTCAAGATATACATGACTATGACGACAGGCCCCGCCATACCCCGAATGTACAAGAACCTACAACTCAGTGGAACACCTACTAAAAGATAAGCCTCCGAGAAACGGAGCTTCAATCAGGCCGAATCGTGATCCTACGAGCGAGGATCCACGATCGACTCTCTACTCACAGATGAACGCACTTCAAGGAGGTCAAGACAAAGAGTACTAAGTATGTGAAATCGCATAACATCAGAATGAAATCATACTAGTTTATATAAAGCAGAGACATGATGATAACCAAACTACAGCTCACAACATAAAATACCATCACTCCAATATATCATGGTCTCACGCCCACAACATCAAACAGTTCGTGACACGGCCGCATGCCCCTAACATCGTGACGGTAGACATGTCCACGATGCAACAATAATACCAATGTCCTATGGCCACATGCCCCTAATTCAGATCGGTGTAGACATGTCCACGTGACCTCAATAACAAGACAAAGAATCCAAACGGGAGCATACCCGCCGCTTACGATCGTGGTCGATGTCCAAAGGGAAACAATAAGACAACATTCCAAATGGACGATACCCGCGCGCCACGATCGTGTCGCGATGTCCAAAGCGGAAACAATAGACAAGATTCCAAATGGACGATACCCGCGCGCCACGATCGTGTCGTGATGTCCAAAGCGGAAATCACGCGCGATAATCAAATGGAAACATACCCGCGCGCCACGATCGTGGTCAAGATATCCAAAGCGACAACTACAAGACCTAACCAAAATGGAAGCATACCCGCGCCACGATCGTGTCGCGATGTCCAAAGCGTTAACAACAATAATACTATCAACGTGAACGCATCTGCGGAATTTCTCCACACGCCAAGACGCCCAAGTAAGTTCTCAACCACCAACCGAATTTCTATCGAAGACGCCAGAATACGTAAACACAACGCTTGTACAATAAAGACTATCATCACGGCATAGGCAAGTTTCACAACAACAAGCATAGGCAAGTTTCACACAACTCAAAGTACTTTCATTTTACGCCATAGTCCAGTTTTTAACCCCAAAGTACTACATACGTTAAGTTCTTTTAAAAGAGATCCATTACTTTTATAAAAGTCACCCGATACCCGAGTATTAGAATGACAAACCCACCTTCCTTTTCAAAATCAAGTAACAACATTCTTTTCCTAAGTTCCAGCTTTGCCTAGTTTCAATTACTCAAGCTTCTCATTTTCAAATGGTTTCATAGTTCCCAAACTTAATCACTGATTCCTTTTTAGAACAATCGAGTAACATATGTCATATATGCGAGTAGTTTATTCTTGCTTATAACGATCTTATTACAAAGAAATGCATGATCTAGAAAATGTAATATCATTTTGTCTCATCTTAGCTTCTATGCAGATTGAGGTTTCTAATGTTTTAATACAACACATCATTTATTCAATACATTTTCCTTTATTAACGCTGCAGTTGGTCCTGTCGATACACATTCTCGATTCCCAAATCAAGAAACATTATCCCTTTAAAACCAAGTACTCATTACTCACGAACGAGGTTTCACACAAACATCCACATTAAAACAAATAAGTTAAGTCTCTTATCTTATAAGATCAAGTCTCTTAACTTCTAACATCAAGAAACCATTTTCACTTACATAAGGTCGTTATAACTAACTTCCCATAAAGCTATTATAACACCCTATGTTTTAAACCAACCAAATCACTTAGCACACGACGCTCACCGCACTACATAGTTCACAACAATCACGCTTAGAAAAGATAAAAGAGGTTCACATACCTCGCGACGCAGTATCGACTAATAGCAAACGCCCAAACAATGGCTACTCCTAAGCTGCCGATCATTCCACACGTAGCATTTCAACCTATAAGGCCACAAGCGCTTTATTAACATCAGAGAACATTCTACGTAAAAATTCCAAAGACTTCCGCAACAGTCAGAAATCTCCTCCTCTATCTGGGCCGCCATCAAGCCAACCAGTGGGTTATACATCTAACCCGAACTGTACAATTCTACTCCACAAGATTACTACACAAGTTCATCAGAATACACCCCTATGTAAAAATGGGCTTCTTCAGCTTAAGTCCAAGGACATCGCCACAAGCTATGTTCGCTTATATATATAGCATACTTAAACTATATTTTCCTACAACATGAATATCCAATTACAATAGTGGACAAGATATTTACCTCGCTAAGCCCATAATTATCCAAATATAAAGTCGATCCCTGGCAATCGCTTAGCTCCAACTCCGAGCGCCCAACCCGCTCTAAACCACCCTTAGAAGTTCTAACCAACTTCTACACAACACTCCAACTGACTATGGAGATTTTCCTGTGGTTTGCCATGACCGACGGAAGTATAATAGTATTTCGGGCTTTTCAGATAGGTATAACCTTAGAATACAACAAGTGTATACTAAGGTAATTGGGCATTATAACAATACTGAGAGTATTTCTATACCATAAAAGTGGGTATTATACTAAAGCAACTAGGCTAGTGGGTACCTACTAGCACCTCAAAGCGAGTGGTGGCTACCTCGGCCTACCCCACAGTGGGGAACTCTCACCATGGGGGCCTCACGGTGGAGGAAGGCTCTCAAGACTTAGGCATTTTGACGGAAGTTCATCAAAGAGAGGGTATTTATAAGACAAGCCAAGGCCAACCAATGGCCAAGATCTAGCCAAGCACCCTAACCCTACTCCACAAAACCTCACAAATATCTACACAAATATCTTCCACCACTTGCCCATTCAATCGCCCACGTGCGCCCACTATGCTCCACCAACGAGGCAAGTGCCGCCTCTCGCTGGTCCAAAATGTTCCGCCTCTAAAAATCCGCAAAAAATACTAAATGACATAGCCGGAAATTCCCTACGAAGTCAGGAAAACGCTTTCATCGAAAACGACTTAACCAAAGGTCAGACAAACATATTTCTACCAAAGCGTGCCACATTGGGTGACACGTGTCGCCTCGATTCGTCTAAAATATTTCGCCTTCCAAAATATCCAAAACGGCTAAAATCTCAAAATCAAAGCGGCTCACAAAATCAGAATTTCTCCCGTGGCCCCACGTGACCATTTCCTAAATAAAATTCCATAATTTCTAATATTCCAGAAGTCCGATACCAAACTGGGAATCCAATTCCCATTAACGAACCTTTTTCCTTCACAAAACCTAAACTTTTCCGTGGAAAAATCGCTTCTTTCTTCCTTTCCAATCTTTCTGTCAGATTCTCGCACGTGACGCCCTCGCATACATACCCCGACTACGGTATAACAAATACGCCCATTAACCTCTCACTTCATACGTAGAATTATTCTAAGTGCTAAGTCACCAATTCTACTGAAAATCTGACAAAGACCTCCTTTGTTTCTACTTACTTTGCCACCTTTTTCAAGGCCTAATACAATAACCAAACACGCCACATTTAAGGCCCAAACAATGAAATCAACATAGGGATTACACGCCTACTAGACTAAAATTCCCCCCACAAACGATAACAAGCTAAAACAACTACTAGTCCAATTCGGCTAACTCAAGTACTACAACATCAATTTTATCCAACTTCCATTTCAATCCAAGTTATTAGCCTAACATGATATCAAGTCGCAAGCGATTATAACTACTACAAACTCCAAGTAATTAACATGCGACTATTCTAACTACGACCAACTTGAAATCCAACTTCAAACGCTAATGTGTCATTTCTTTCTTAGGCTACAAATAATTCATAACATTTATAAAACTTCAACACATATGCTCCATGCTAGTAAAATGTAAGGTTAATAAACAATACATAATCTTGTAACACTTAAAGAAACAAGATTATACCTCAACGAATCTCAATCTAACTTCCAACCAAGTCGCCCTTAGCAACTTAGAGCCTCTTCAAGACACTTCAATCCGCTACTGAGACCCTTAGAACAACACCAACCAATTTCCTTGAACTTCCAATCCAAAACCTACAAAGCCACTAGGTTTTCGCTTATGACTAATCCAAAACTCTTTTTCCTGGGATTTTTCTATTAAGATACTCTACATAACACTCATGAACCTTGGTTTAAAACGTGGAGCTTAAAGAACAAGCAACGAAAATTTTGTTCTTCAAGAGTTTAGAACCCGAGAGCTCTTCATGTTCATCAATTTCAGTGTAAATTTGGCTAAGTATGAACTATCTCACTACTACTAGTATTATAAATCAAATACGAGAGGGTCAAGATATGAACAATTGGGTGGTTTGGATGAGTTCTTAGCAAATATCAAGACTAATTGACTCCTTTGACTTGGTCAATAATCTCAAGCTCATTAATTTGAAGACATGTGTCACCCTCACAATGGAAGCAAGTGGGGCGCACTGGGATCAGCAAGTTGTGGTAGATATTGTGTAGATATTTGGGCGGTTTTAACGAGTAGGTCTAGTGCACTTGGCTTGATCTTCGCCTTACACTCGCCTTGCACATGGCTTGATCTCGCCATTGGTTGGCTTTTGGTTTTGCTATAAATACCCCTTGGCTTCAAGACTTCATTCATCCAAATATGTTCCAAGTCTTGCTATCCTTCCTCTCCTCTTAGCTGACTTCTCGCCCAAGAGCCCCTCCCTAGTAAAGGCCCTTGGCCGAGAAACCTCCCTTTCAGTGGCCTTGGCCGAGAGCCCTCCCCTCAGGTGCTAGCCGGGTACCCCTAGCCTAGTTGTTTTCAGATAATACCCTGTGGTATGTAAAAATACTCTCCTAGATTGTTATAATGCCCAAAATACCTTAGCCTTTACTCTAGTAGTATTTCAAAAGTTACTCTATACGTAGAGCCCTAAATACTACCTTTGTCCTTTTTAGTCTCAAACCAAACCCTAAGGAAATCTTCATACTGGTTGAAGTGATTCGAGTAGAAGTTGGTTAGAACTTATGGTTGTTTGGAGTGGTTTGAGCGCACTGAGCGAGCTAAACCTCGCTCGTGATCGACATTATAACTTGATAATTACGGGCTTATCGAGGTAATTATCTTGTCCTCTATTTGTAATTGGAAATTTCATGTTATTAGAATATATAGTTGAAGTATACTATATATAGAACTGCTTAGCATCGCGCAATGTCTTTGACTTAAGCTCCGGCACAAAGAAAGAACCGAATCAGATTTACATAGGATCAGTAAAGAGACTTGTGTAGCATTGCTGTGTAGTAGAATGGTACACGCCCTTAGACGTAAACCCCCTCGGTCGCTTCGTAGCCTACTGACAGAGAGGAGATTTACGCCATGCGGGGAGGTGCCGAATTTTCTCGTAGACACGGAACCGCATTTGCTAGAAGTTAATAGACGCCATGCCTTATAGTGGAAGCATCGCGAGTAGCGATTCTACTAAGAGTGGAAACGGCTAGTGTTACAGATCGCTGGGCATTTTGCTTATCGTCGATACTCGCCGCGAGGTATGCGAACCTCTTCCTATCTTTCTAGCATGATTGTTGGAACTATGTAGTACCAGAGACGCATACGTGCTAAGTGATTTGGTTGGTTTAAAACATAGCGTGTTATAATAGCTTTACGTAAGTTAGTTATAACGACTTTACGTAGGTAAAAGAACGGTTTATCACGTTAGGTTAAGAGACTTGATCTTATAAGATAAGAGACTTAACTTATTTGTTTTAATGCGGACGTTGTGTGAAACCTCATTCGCGAGTAATGAAAGTACTTGGTTTTAAAGTGATAATGTTTTACCGATTTCTAAATCGTAACGTCGTATCGGCCGCACTCATCGCAGCTGCTAATAAAGGAAAATGTATCAATAATGTCAGTATTAAAACCAAGAGAAACCTCCATCCGCATGGTTAAGATTTAGACAAAATGATATTACATTTTCTAGATCACGGTCAGAATAAGATCGTTATAAACAAGAATAAACTACTCACATATGACATATGTTACCAATCGTTCTAAAAGGAATCAAGTTGATTAAGTTTCGGTTTATAATCAAACTAGGCAAACCGAACTTAGGAAAAGAATGTCATACTTGATTTTGAAAAGGAATGCTGGGTGGTCATTCTAATACTACTGTATCTGGGTGACTTTATAAAAGTAATGGATCTCTTTTAAAAGAACTTAACGATGTAGTACCTTGGGGTTAAAACCCGACTTTGGCATAAAATGAAAGTACTTTGAGTCAGGTGAAACTTGCCTATGCTTGTTGTTGTGAAACTTGCCTATGCTCATGATAGCCTTTGTTGCGCAAGTTATGGTATTTGTTACCGCCTCTCGATGAGGCCTGGCCGACTTGTCGAGAACTTACTGACGCGGCCGCGTGACGGAGAATTCCACGTATGTTTCCATTTTGATTATCGCCTTGTTGTTGATGTCACATGGACACGTCTACACCGACGCAGATTCGGCACGCGCCACGCGCCGTTGATTACCCGATATATTGTTATTGTTTACATGGACATGTCTACACCGGTAGGACTCGGGGCACGTGGCCACGCGCAGGTTGATCACCCAAGATATTATCATGATGCCATACGGACGGTTCACACCGGTAGAATTCCGGTACGGGCTACTGGCATTCGTATTATTGTCGCATCACGGACACGTCTACACCGGCGCAGAATTTCGGGGTACGCGCCATGACGCGAACATGATTGATGGGCGCGAGACCCATAGTTATATTTGAGTGATGACTGAGGCGAGTCCCCGATCGACATGATCGCTTATGTCAGGAATCGTAGTTTGCTATCATACATGTCTCCCGCTTATATAGACTAGTATGATTTCATTACAAAGATTTTACGCTTCACATACTGTACTGCCAGATCGACTCTCCTTCGGCCGCTCATGCCGCAGTAGAGGTACATCGGCCGTGATCCTCGCCTAGATCTCGGGCCAATAGTTGGAAGCTCCGCTTCTCCGAGGCTTATCTTTGCATGTGGTTCTCGAGTCAGAGGTTCTCGTACATCTGTGGTGCTGGCCCCGTCCCGCCATAGTTGTCAGAAATCTTAGAGGTCTGTAGTAATCGCAGCAAGTGTGGTGGTAAAAAGGATTAAACTGCTCGCTTTGAAAGAGTTGTATTTATTTACGTTATCGGAAGCGTAACCGGTTGGCCTGTTTTATGTTCATATATCTTGTTTCTTGTTTAAAGTTTTATTTTCCGCCGGTTTTCTCTGATGTTGTATCACTAGGGTGCCCGGATAGCGCACCGCATCGCCCCGAACGGGTCGTTACAAAAGTGGTATCAGCGCTTAATCCTCTGAAAGTGTCTACGCATCGCCTAGTAGAGTCTTGATTATCGTGTCAGGCACCACATCTATAATCGTGAGGCTATAGGACATTTAGGATTGGTTTCATTCTTCTCATTCCGAGATCGCGGCTCAGAGTCAGTTGTAAGTCGACCCTCCGACGATCTCGCTTTTACCGCTATGCCCGCAGTGCAACCAGAGCCCAGATGGCAAGGCAAATGGGGTGCCGCTAGTGAGATATGTGAGGAGTACGAGGCGCAGTCCGACAAGACTGAGGTCAGGCTTCGACGGCTGGTTTTGTGACGCCGCCACCCCAGAGTTTAGAACCGCAGCGCCGCCGAGACCACAAGACTCGAGCCTCCCCCACACCACCGCGCAGGAGACGGGTTACGCGAGATGGCTCACTTGTCGCCGTGGTCGTGGGCGATATGAGGATAGGCCGACGCAGCAGCCTGGCCCAGAGTACCAGCCGTTCACCCCGAGCAGATAGTTCGAGGCTACGGACTTTCTCGAGTTGTAGCCCGCCAGAGTTTTACGGTCGAGGCTCGAGGATGATCCGCAAGAGTTCATCCCAGCTACAATGATCACGCGGTGATCAAGGCTTCAGAGACCGAAGTCGCGGACCTTTGTTCGTGACGGCCGCGCGATACCGCAATGATTGGTTTGATTCACTGAGCTTTCCGGGAGAGCATGCACCTCCAGCAGTGGGACGAGTTTTCGGGCTTTCTCACTCACTTCTTGCCTCCGCAGATATGGCAGGGCACGCCGACAGATTTTTGACGCTTAGACAGAGCGCGCGCTCGGTCGGAGTACAATGTGGAGTTCGACTATCGTCTTGCACATCCCAACATTGTAGCTAGTATGAGGATCGAGGCACCGATATGTTTCGTGGCTCGATGATTACATGTCGAGGCATGTTCGGAGTAGTTTCACCGGCATGGACATTGCCCGCACGCAGCTCACGACCGGGATGCGAGGCACGAGAGGTCGACTTGAACGACCAAGATCAGCGTAAGAGGCCGTAACAACAGGTCCTTTGCGACTTTCGAGGCGACCGCCTCAAGAAGATACTAGTTTTGTACCTCCGCCAAGGCAGAGTGGTCCTCCACAACCTTCGTGAGTATTCGGAGCGTGTGGCTCCAAGGGTTCGTGCTTTCGAAGTAAGGGTGTTGCTGACGCGTCACCCCTACCTGTGGTCGATGTGGTAGACCGTGATTCGGGAGTGTCGTGGTGCCAGGAGCTTGTTATTTTTGCGCCAGTGGCCATTTTGCAGGAACTGTCCCAATGGTAGTACGGACGTTACGACTCACCACCGGATCGCCGGCTGGTTCATCGCCTTCATAGCATGCTGCAGGCAGTGCCTATGATTAGAGGAGCAGAGCTTCGTGTATATCCTTAACCCTCTAGAGTTTTGGTATGCTTGTTATGATGGTCTCATTATTACGTGCTATGTACTCAATAGCGGTTAATCGCGAGTTAGAAAACACGCTTAGTCGTGAGGATACGACGTGGCACGGTAAGTGCTAACCTTAGACTATGTCACGATCGGCACCTTGGGGTAAGGTCGCCTTGAGTTAAAGATTTATTTTTGACCCTCATCGTGAGTAGTAGTATACGCGGGATTTATTTGTGTGATAAGTCCGGTAGGTGGAGACGGAAGTGGTAGCTTACGACGTGAATTAGTAAGATTGTTCCGATCGGAACAAGAGTTCGCGCGCAGTCGGGCCGAGGACCATTATGGTCAACCCAGAACCCGCTTTGGGGTGGGGTCGTTCCGGGCGGTCCCGCCAGTGGTAGGTCACGAGGATGCTAGGCCCAAGTTTGTGTGACCATCGTATGAGTTCGCGGACGCGCTCACTGCAGTCGTTCGAAAGGCCGAATGGCCTTACGAAGTTCGAGGTTAGTAAGATGACCAAGTTCGAGGTAGCGACTCCGCAGATTTTCGAACCAAGTAATGACTAAAGTATGGTACGACCGAGAGTTCAAGTTGTTCTGCGGCACGACGAGTAAGCGAAAGAAAGAGGACGCTGTTATTTCGCGCTGCAAGCCGCTGGCAACTCGTTGTGGCGAACTTCATCGATATCCGTTTTAGAAGGAACATTCGACGAATGTTTCGGAGGGAGAATGTTATACCCCGCATTCTCGTGGTATGTATGCGAGGACGCACGCACGAGAGCACGATGTAAAAATTGGAAAGGAAGAAAGAGCGATTCTTCCACTAAAAGTTTCCTGCTTTTTTGTAAGGAAAATGTTCGCTAGTGGAATCGTTCCCGTGATTTGGAATTTGGGCTTCTTAGATTATATTAGAATTTTGAGATTTTATTTTCTGAATGGTCACGCTGGGCCCACGGAGAAATTTACTGCCTTGTGGGCCCACTTTGTTTTCTAGATTTTGGCCATCAGGATATTTTTTCTAAGACGCTGAGGGCTTAACAGAGGGTGACACGTGTCACCCCGCCAGTGGCTCGCCGAATGACATTTGTGCACAACACCTGCCAGAGTCGCCTTTCGACAAACGCTTTACATAACTCATGGAGGAAAATTCCGCTATGTCTTTTCTTATTTTTATGGATTTTTCCGAGAGACGAAACATTTTGGACCAACGAGGGTGACATGTGTCACCCTCACAACGGAAGAAGCTGGCGCACTGGCCGACGTGGCAAGTCAGGTAGATATTTGGAGGGTTTTGGCGAGTAGGTCTAGGGTGCACTTGGCTTGATCTCGCCTTACACTCGCCTTGCACATGGCTTGATCTCGCCATCGTCAAGCTTTGGTTTTGCTATAAATACCCCTCGCTCAAGACTTCATTCATCCAAATATGTTCCAAGTCTCGCTATCCTTCCCTCTCTTGTTTGACTCTCGCCCAAGAGCCCCCTCCTAGTAAAGGCCCTCGCCGAGAAACCCTCCCTTCGAGTGGCCTTGGCCAGAGCCCTCCCCTTTCGAGAGGCAACATGTACCCCCTAGCCTAGTTGTTTTCAGATAATACCCCTTTGTGGTATAGAAAATACTTCTAGTATTGTTATAATGCCCAAAATACCTTAGCCTTTACCTAGTAGTATTTCAAAAGTTACCTCTATACGTAGAGCCCTGAATACTACCTTTGTCCTTTTAGTCTCAAACCTAAACCCTAAGGAAATCTTCATACTGGTCAAGATTTGAGCAGGTTGGTTAGAACTTCTAGGGTTGTTCGAGTGGTTCGAGCGCACTGAGCGAGCTAAACCTGCTCAGATCGACATTATAACTTGATAATTATGGGCTTATCGAGGTAATTATCTTGTCCTCTATTTGTAATTGGAAATTTACGTTATTAGAATATATAGTCAAGATACTATATATGAACTGCTTAGCATCGCGCAATGTCTTTTTGACTTAAGCCCAAGAATAAAGAAAATGTTATACCGTGGTTCGTGCCGCATGACGGCCACGCGAAGGAGTTAGACTAAATCGTAAAACTTCTGGCCGTGGTCTGCGGCCGCGCGCCGAGGCGTGGCCGCGCCAAGGCAGGATCACGGTCGCGCACGGAAATCGGGCCGCGCGCCTAAAGTTCCGAGTGTCCGCAGAGTCGCAGCCGCGCACGGAAGCATCGCGCCGAGGCGGAATTTTGGGCGAAAACTTAGAAAGTCCGATTTTGTTTTAAAAGAGGCCACGGAGGGTGACATGTTGTCCCCATCCGATTTTCTCACACATGCATTATATTGACCAAGGCTTGACATTTCATTCAACTTTTCATCTTTACACTCCATCTCTCTCTAAATTAAAAGCTCATCCTTCTCTCTAAATTCCCAAGAGGAATTCTAGCCTAAGGGAAAATCAAAAGTGTAATAGGAAGGAAAGGTTATTATGCTCACAAGACTATCAGTGGTGTTCTCGGAGAAAAGGCTAGCAAGGTGTCGATTAAGTTTGGCTAAAACTCAAGGTAACATTTCTTCTCAGAAGCTGGTATCAAGGCCAGATGTTTAATGCGAAGAACTTGTAGTTGGAAAAAATGCACTTAGAGTAGCTGCATGTAAGAAATGGGGCTCGATTATGAAAGAATTGGTGGGGGATTTTATGAGCACGTTGTTGCCTAAATACTACATTAGACTTGTCAGTTAGTTGTTGTAACTCATGGGTTGAATTTACACACCAAAGTTTAGTGTGTAATTCCTTGGTGTTGGTTGGTTGTCGAGCCTTAAACACGGCATTTGAACGTTAAGAATCGACCTTGGAAAAGGTGGCAAAGTATGTAGAAACAAAGGAACGCCCCAATTTTCCGTAGGAAATCGTGACTTTAACTTGGAAAATTCTGCATTATAATTAGAGCTTGATAAACGACAGGGTCATTTTAGGCTGACATACTACGCATGTAAATCGACTTAGCTTCAGGATCGACCAAGAGGTATGTGGAGCTTTCCTATCTCTCGAGCATGATTAGTCAGACTACGTAGTACGAAGATAGACGACAAGATTTGGAAATCTTCGCTTGTTATAAGTATTTGATACTTGCTTCGCTTTAAAAGAAAAGTATAAAAATCCTCGACTTAAGGGAATGTGTTTTACTATTGTTTAACTCTAATATAACGCTTTACGAGTCAAGTTATATTAGTTTGTGAAAGTTTAATGGAGAAAGGTTTTGATGATTTGAACTTGTGGAAGGAAAATGGGTTTAAGGCATGAATTGCCTAAGGTTTTACAAGAAACGAAGTCACTTAATTTAGAAGCTTGAGATAGTTTTAAAAGGAAATGTGACTTGCTTTGAAAAGAAATCGTGAACTTGATACTACGGTGATTAGTATCTTGGAATTTTTGTATAAAAGGAGTTATTTCTTAAAAGGTTAGAAGTACGGTACTTGGGTTAAATTCCTGATTTTCTATTAAAAGACACGCTCGTGCCTTAGGTATACTAAACGAGAGAGATATATTAATAATGTTAATGCAGTTGGTATTTTCTTAACTTGCTTATGTTATGATATGATAGGCCTAGAGTGCTTATGTTATGATATGACAGGCCTAAGAGTGCTTATGTTATGATACGACAGTCAGAAGGCTTATGTTACGACATGATAGGCCAGAGTGCTTATGTTACGTATGATAGCCTGACGAGCTATGTTATATATATATTATTACTGCAAACCCTGTTATTCTTGTTATTTTTCGACATACCGACACGACGTGGCCCACGTATGCTCCAACAGATGGTTTACTATTTATGCCATGGATTTGCTACCCATGACGCGAGCGGCGCCAGACTACGCGATCCGACCATAGATCCACGCGTGAAATAGTCCCACGCGAGTACGCTGACAGATTTCACGCGATCCACAGATCCACGCGGTGAAATAGTCCCACGCGCGAAACATAGTCCCACGACGAGGCTGATGACTTACGCGGTCCACAGACCCATGCGTGAAATAGTCCCGTGAGTAGGATTGCTTAATGATACTACGCGCAGGTACCCCGCTTTGATCGAGCCTCCTATTTTTACGCAGATATATATACATTTGTTACTCTCATCGTTAGTAAGGCACAGCAAGGTAAACCGATTTTCGCCTATAACTCCAAACTATATTTTGACTTATGATATTATTACGCATTTTCCGCCGCATATTTGGTACACGTTGTAGATCGACTTCCGGGGCCGCTCATGCCGCAGTCGAGGTTCATACTTGCCGATCCGCACTCTGTGATCACTGCCTCGGCTTCTGGCTCCATTTCTCCGAGGCCTCGCTTTTTGGTACGATTCTCGAGGTTGTAGACTTTGTACATTCGTGGTATGGCGGGCCCCGTCCCGCCATAGTGTTATTCATTCTGTAGAGGCTCGTAGTCTTGTCGTAACTTGGTTCTAAGGATGTAATCGTCGGCTATGTACTTTCGTTAGCCATTGGGCTAGACTATTCTATATCTTAACGGTTGTTTATCTTGAAGTTTACATTCCGCCGGTTTTCTCTCGATGTCAGGTCACCAGGTGCCCGGTTAGGCACCGCCACGGTCCGGTTCGGTCGTGACAAAAGTGGTATCGTGAGCGCTTAATCCTCTGAAAGAGTCTACAGCCGTATCTAGTAGTCTGACATTATCGCGTGTCGCGCACCACATCTATAATCGTGAGGTCGCAGGATATTTAGGATTGGTTTCATTCTTTCACTCTAAGATCGCGACAGAGTCGCCGTGGTTGTGGTCGCCTCCCTAACAAAGTTACGGTGTTTGCAGCCACGGCGGCAAAGCATGACCTGCAGAAGACATGCGGATCAGGTATCCGTTGGTAATACTTGTAGATAGTCGTATCAGGACATACACCATACGGATTTCGCGCGAGGGTCACATATGTGTCGCTTAGAATGATTTTAGATTACCGTGATTCGTAAGGACTAAATAGGTACCGGAGGTACGAATAGCATGAACTCTCATCGAGGTTTTACGCATAAGGTTTGAGAAAATTGTGAGACGGCGAGTTGTCTAAAAGTAATGGAACCTTAAGCTTAATTAAGGGCCCAACGGGAGACTATGTTTGTAAATTGCTACGCGTACGCTTAAGAGGATAGTACTGACGGGATCCGCAGGAGTAAGTAATGGTTGCGTGACCAAGACGACACCGACTACGGTATTACGAGAAGTTAGTATACCCGCCACGGGGGATCACTGATAGTAGTCCCGCCACGCGACAGGTCACGAGGGTACAAGGCCGAGTCTAATTAATCATTTTACGAGTTCGCAGACGATCCCACCGAACTGTGTCGAGCGCCGAAATGACCTTATATTGTTTTAACTTAGTAACTCCAAGATCGGGCGCCACTTTATTATGGAAGTTATGACGTAAGCTAGAATAAGTTTGAAGTACGAAAAGAGTACGACCTGTAAGGAAGTGAGCAACCAAGCGTGAAAGAAATGGGCCGTAATCCATGAGAACCTTTATTGGTAACCACACCCGCGAGTGTCATGGTAGCCGAGCGGGCGATAATAATCGTCAAGAACGATATAGTCTTCTGACCAGCAGAGCCGCATGACGACGCCGAGGTCATTACGAGTACGCTAGTCGCCTCATGTTATGCCAACGCGACTACGTAAGAGATTGATTCTGATCAATTTTCCTGCAGTTTGCCATCGAGTGGAGAGGAAGGGAAGTGGTAGTAACTAAAGTGAATTATCCTTCCTTCTTGGCATCATTGTTTTTAATAAGTTTGTGGACTTGTTCGCTGGGAAAAAATTGACGCAGAAGTAAGTAATACTTGAATTTGAAGGAATTTATGTTAAGTTCCTCGAGGTACTTGAGTTGGTTCAGCGTGGCTGTACACGACCTTCCTGATAATTTCAAGGAAATGTGCAAGGCAAGAATAAAATAAGTACGGCGCCGACAGTAAAGTTAAGAGGGCATCTTTGGTAGGTTTTGAAAATCTACACGATTTTAAGGCATGTAATGATTAGATATTTACAGACCACGAGAGGACGTGATTAGGGTCAGGACACCAAGGAAAGTTTATCAAGGAGATAAGTTCTCTCCCATACATAAAAGGATAGTCTTACGACATGGGTTACGTGTACCCATGTAGTTAGACGGGCGACGGAGACCGGTAGGTCTTCGTGATCGCCATGCCATAAGTTACGCTTTAGATAACCGTGGAAAAGTATTACGTCAGTAATTAAGAACGACGCCACGAAACGGTCGTGAAGTGTCGTAAGAAAATGGGCGTAGTACACATGTTTGAAATCAGACGATTATGGATCAAATTAGAAACACTTTACTATTAATAAGCATAAGGTAGGTTATGACCAAAAGGATAAAAGAGAATACAACTATGGTTATGTAAGTTGCACGAGATTACGCTACCGAACTAGGTAAGACCATTAGTAGTAATGGGCGTAGGAACACCTCGAGGAAAGCGTAGTAGCATCCAGATCGACGAAAGATAGTAAGAGAATACGAGAGGTAAAGGACCCCAGACAACTTGAATTAACTTATAAAGGAAAGACGAGTAGACACTGAACGATAAGAAATCTCGACAAGTCATCGGATTATGTAATACCGTGAATCGAGGTCAACATCGACTATAAGCTCTACGAAATGAGAGAGGATAATAGGATTACTACTGACAAGATCAAGGAAGTCTTCCCCAAATCGTGATCGGCAGAAGTCTTAGCCACGCGCAAGCAAAGCGAATCAGATCCAAGTATAGTAACCAAGTTTGCTGCAACAGAAAGTGGAAACAGAACCATAACCGAGATTACGATGCTCGAATATTTTGCAAGCGCAAGAGAGGCTTCCAGCTATCTAAGAGAAGTTGACCACGACATAGCTTCTAACTCTCTCGAGAGACTGTAGGTTAGGTATTATTGTAACACGTCATGTCATTAGGTTGTGTAGCCGACGCAACACGATAAGGTTAGAGCTTATGTTTCCGCTGTTAGGAAGCAAGAAAGGAATTACGTTACTCACGATTTAGAGCTCACAGCTAATCGCACTTTGAAGATTTGGAGGCAATTTCCTTATATAGATTTCATGTGATATTTGCGACCACGTGAAACTCCAGATATCTTCGCATCGAGGCAAATGAATTTGCGCAGACGGTGGTCGAGCTACTTAAGGATCGTGATATTGATATCCTATACCACCCGGCAAGGCCAACGTAGCTGCGCATGCCCTTAGTCGCAGATCACGGGTAGTCCGTCGGTGCAGCAGGAAAGGCGATACGGTCCGAGAGTTACACCGCCAGCAAGCCTCGTTCGCTTGGTTGATTCCGCTAGTAACGGAATTGGTTCGAGAGGTCGCCAGTCTTCCATCGCCGGCGAGGCGAAGAGGCGATGATGAGGATCCGATTTTGGTACGGCATCGAGACGCAGCCTCCAGAAGAGAAGAGTTCATTCGAGGTAGCACCGACGGGTGCTAAGGTTTGGGCCGATCATGTTCCCGATGGCAGACTTCGCGCCAGATTCTCGTGAGGCACCTGCCAAGTTATTCGATTCATCCGGTCGACTAAGATGTACCATGACCTCGTGTGCATGTATCAGCGGATGGTTCAAGAGGACGGGCCGGCTTTGTCGCCCAAAGGTCCTAATTGTCGCTAGTTAAGGTTGAGCACCGTAGTTCGCTGGCTATTACAGCTATCGATATTCGACGCGAAGGAGGTGGTCAACATGGACTTTATTACGTGGTTACCTCGCACCTGCAGGAGACATGATTCCATTTGGGTTATTGCTGACAGTCGACTAAATCACCACTTTCTTCCAACAGACGACATTTTCACCGGGACTACGCCGATTATATATTAGAGAGATTGTGAGATCGCACGAGTCCCTGGTCGATTATATCGACAGAGGAGCCTCCACTCGCTAACTTCGAGGTCTTTCCGTGGGATTAGGGACACAGTGAGTCTCAAGACGGCGCTTCATCCTCGTGACGGACGGACAGCCGAGCGCACTATCCGTACACTCGAGGATATGTCGCGCTTGTGTTATTGATTTCGGTACCGGAGGATCATTTACCTTTACGGAGTTTGCTTATAACAACAACCTACCATTCTAGTGTTCGACGACGCCTTACGAGGCCTTATACTTATGAAGTGCAGTCACCGATAGTTGGCTCGTGGGAGTAAGGCGCTTAACCGGCCAGATTTGGTTCACAGCAGCCGGATAAGGCGGCTTATCCAGAGCGGTTATCGCACCCGCAGTCGCAGTAAATCATACGCAGATCATCGGCGCCGACACTTAGAGTTCGAGGTCAAGGATCGGGTCTTTCGAAAGTCACCCACGGCGGCGCGACGAGATTTGGGAGGAAAGGGAAACTCACCAAGGTACATCGGGCCGACGATTGTCCAAGAGGGGCGTTGCTCGCGAGTCGATCCGCCGTCCGATTCGGCGGTACATCCAGCTTTTCACGCGTCATGTTACGGAAATGCGCTGAAATCCATCTGTGAGTGCACCCGATTCGTGATATCCAGTGACGAGGAGTTGTCGATTTATGAGAGTCCCATACGATACTCGATCGCCAAGTTAGACGACCGACGAAGCGAGGTGGCTTCCGCAAGGTTTTATGGCGAACGAGAACAGGAGATGACGACGGGAAGCGGAGGATGATACGATGAAGAAATACCCACACTTATTCCCTATACCTCCGTAACCCCTTTCCTACCGATCGTGTTAATTTGGTCGATTATGCTTGAGTAATGTCAGGCTCGAGCATTCTTATTTGCTAAGGAATAGTTAAGAAGATATGTTTATATCAGGTTTCAGGTAAGGTTAGGAACATCTGACGAATGTTTCGGGGGAGAATGTTATACCGTGGTTCGTGCCGCGCGATGGCCACGCAGGAGTTAGACTGAATCGTAAAACTTCTGGCCGTGGCTCTGCACACGGCCGAGGCGTGGCCGCGCGCCAAGGCGCAGGAATCACGTCGCGCCACGGAATCGTGGCCGCGCGCTAAAGTTCCGAGCGTCCGCAGGAATGCGCCACGCGCCGAAGGTGGCTGCGCGCGAGGCGGGAATTTTGGGCGAAAACTTAGAAAGTCTGATTTTTGTTTTAAAAGAGGCTACGAGTGACATGTTGTCCCCCATCTGATTTTCTGCTACATGCATTATATTGACCAAGGCTTGGTCATTTCATTCAACTTTTCATCTTTACACTCCATCTCTCTCTAAATTAAAAGCTCATCCTTCTCTAAATTCCCAAGAGGAATTCTAGCCTAAGGGAAAATCAAAAGGTAATAGGAAGGAAAGGTTATTACAAGTTCAAGACTATCAGCGTGTGTTCTTGGAGAAAAGGCTAGCAAGGTGTTGGATTAAGTTTGGCTAAAACTCAAGGTAACATTTCTTCTCAGAAGTTGGTATCAAGGCCAGATGTTTAATAGGAAGAACTCAGAGTTGGAAAAATGCACTTAGAGTAGCATGTAAGAAATGGGGTTTGATTATGAAAGAATTGGTTGGGGATTTTATGAGCACGTTGTTGCCTAAATACTACATTAGACTTGTCATGGGTTAGTTGTTGTAACTCATGGTTGAATTTTACACACCAAAGTTTAGGTGTAATTCCCCTTCGCGTTGGTTGGTTGTCGAGCCTTAAACATGGCATTTGAGCGTTAAAAATCGACCTTGGAAAAGGTGGCAAAGTATGTAGAAACAAAGGAAACGCCGCCCAATTTTCCGTAGGAAATCGTGACTTTAACTTGGAAAATTCTGCATTATAATTAGAGCTTGATAAACGATTGTGGTCATTTTAGTTGACATACTACGCGTAAATCGACTTAGCTTCAGGATCGACCAAGAGGTATGGAGCTTTCCTATCTCTCGAGCATGATTAGTCAGACTATGTAGTACTAAGAGACGACAAGATTTGGAAATCTTCGCTTGTTATAAGTATTTGATACTTGCTTCGCTTTAAAAGAAAAGTATAAAAATCCTCGACTTAAGGAATGTGTTTTACTATTGTTTAACTCTAATATAACGCTTTGGCTGTGAGTTGGTTATATTAGTTTGTGAAAGTTTAATGGAGAAAGGTTTTGATGATTTGAACTTGTGGAAGGAAATGGTTTAAGGCATGAATTGCCTAAGGTTTTACAAGAAATGAAGTCACTTAATTTAGAAGCTCGAGATAGTTTTAAAAGGAAATGTGACTTGCTTTGAAAAGAAATCGAATTTGATACTATGGTGATTAGTATCTTGGAATTTTTGTATAAAAGGAGTTATTTCTTAAAAGGTTAGAAGTACATGGTACTTGGGTTAAATTCTGATTTTCTATTAAAAGACACGCTCGTGCCTTAGGTATACTAAAACGAGATATATTAATAATGTTAATAAGAAGTTAGGCATTTTCAACTTGCATGTTATGATATGATAGGCCTCAGAGTGCTTATGTTATGATATGATAGTTTCCAAGTGCTTATGTTATGATATGCCTAAATGCTTATGTTATGTATGATAGCCTGATGAGCTATGTTATATATATATTATTACTGTAAACCCGGTTATTCTTGTTATTTTTTCGACATACCGACACGACGGGTGGCCCACGTATGCTCCAATAGGATGGTTTACTATTTATGCCATGGATTTGCTACCCATGACGCGAGCGCGCCAGACTACGCGATCCGACCATGATCCACGCGTGAAATAGTCCCACGCGAGCACGCCGATGGTATCACGCGATCCACAGATCCACGCGGTGAAATAGTCCCACGCGGTGAAATAGTCCCACGACGAGGCGATGACTCACGCGTCCACAGACCTATGCGGTGAAATAGTCCCGTGAGTAGGATCGCTTAATGATACTACGCGCAGGCACCGCTGATCACGAGCCTCCTATTTTTACGCAAATATATATACATTTGTTACTCTCATTGTTAGTAAGGCACAAAGGCAAGGTAAACCGATTTTCGCCTATAACTCCAAATTTATATTTTGACTTATGATATTATTACGATTTTCCGCCGCATATTTGGTACACGTTGTATCGACTTCTTCGGGCCGCTCACGCCGCAGTCGAGGTTCATACTTGTCGATCCGCACTCTGTGATCACTGTTCGGCTCTGGGCTCCATTTCTCCGAGGCCTCGCTTTTTGGCACGATTCCGAGGTTGTAGACTTTGTACATTCAGGTACATGTGGCCCCGCCCCGCCATAGTGTTATTCATTCTTAGAGGCTCGTAGTCTTGTCGAACTTGGTTCATGATGTGTCACTTACCCGACTTCGGCCGCTGCTCTGACCGGTACTTTAACGGTACCCCCTGGTACCGCCGTCATGGCATTGTGGTATCAAAGCAGACAAAGAATAACATACATTTGAAACAAAATCAGTATAAGTGGAGAACATCACTAGCAAGCCGATAAGGCCGCTTTTCATAAAACAACTTAACCGAAAAGTAAACAAAGACATCTTATCATTACACTTCAAACTACAAACGCGGGACATTGCACTTCAGAATAACAATCAAGTGACGTATGGACAAAAGTCTCGCCATACCCCGATGTGACAAAAGCACCAACCTCGTGGAATCATACCAAAATACAAAAGACTTCCGAGTGGACGGAGCTTTCCGTAAAATGAACAAAGGATCCTAATAGCGCGGACCAAAGAAGTTACGTAGTTCGACTCGCTACATTGAACGCACTTCGGGCGAGGTCAAGACAACAAAACCATTGCAAGACGTGAAACTCAAAATATCAGAATGAAATCATATAGTATACATAAAGCGTGAGACATGTACGACGACAAAACGCAACTACAAAGACACAACATATACGCATTATGTTTAAGTCGTGACTCACGCCTCTAAGTCATCACTTCAAATATAACCATAGGTCTTCATGCCCGTAATATCAATAATACGCCCGTGGAATTCCTTCCTCACCGGGCCAAGCAACTTTATGATATAACAACACTACTGAAGCGAGTACACACTTAACACTCAGATCCCACCGTGACATCGTAACTCGCATCGAGGCAAGTACGAAGGCATAGCTACTACGTGATCCACCCTCGATTCCTCAACCGACCGGGCAGTATTTAAAGCTACTACCGTGATCCACCCGTACTCAACAATACTATACACTGAATCACTTAAGTCGACCGTGGGCAAAGCGCGAGTAGCTCTACCAGATCCACCTCGCCACGTCCGCTGACCGGCAAGTGGGCACGAGGGCTAACCACCTCAGATCCACCTCGGCATCACACCACTTCGCCCTAACCCGACCGCGGCAAGTGACGGTAAAGCCTACTACCGGTGATCCACTCCCGCATCACGCTCTCCGACCGGCAAGTACGAGGGCTAACTACTCAGATCCACCCCGCATCAAGAGGACTCGGCATGGAGAGCCAATCCATGGAACAAAAATATCACAACAGGAAACGAATCCTCATCACGGCGCGCCGTGATACCCGTGGATCCTCCATCACCGACTTCGTGTACGCCCAAATAGACTCATAATCAACAATGGAAGCATACCCGCGTGAATCCTTCATCATCACCGCAGACGCTCCAAGTAACTCATAATCGAACGACGCTGGAAGCATACCCGTGGTATTGGAATGACCAACCCACATTCCTTTTCAAAATCAAGTAACAACATTCTTTTCCTAAGTTCCAGCTTGCCTAGTTTCACTTACTCAAGCTTCTCATTTTCAAATGGTTTCATAGTTTCCAAACTTAATCACTGGATTCCTTTTTTAGAACAATCGAGTAATATACGCTCTCACTAGTGAGTAGTTATTCTTTGTTTACAACATTCTTATTACAACAAATTGGCGATCTAGAAAATGTATATCATTTTGTCTCATCTAGTTTTCTATGCGCATTGTGGAGGTTTCTACCGTTTTAATACAATTCATCATTATTCAATACATTTCCCTTTATTAACGCCGCAATGTCTGTCCTGATACAATATCTCCGATTTCTCAAATCAAGAAACCATTATCCCTTTTAAATAAAACCAAGTACTCATTATCACTTAATGAGGTTTCGTACGCAAACATTCACATTAAAACAAATAAGTTAAGTCTCTTATCTGTGAGTAAGATCAAGTCTCTTTAACTTCTAACATCAAGAAACCATTTTCTTTACCCTCTTAAGACATTATACCTAACTCCCATAAAGTTTAGTATAACTCTTTTAAAACCTTTAAAACCAAGTGTTATCCTCCTTCCAAAACGATTTATAAATCTTTTGAAATACATCAAGTTCTTTATTATGATCTAGCCTCTGCTATAATTCACATCGCTACCTTTTAAAACCACAAAGTATTTTCACTTCCACACAAAGTCGTTATAACCAACTTCCCATAAAGCCGTTATAACACTTTACGCTTTAAGAACAATCAAACACGCCGCTAACACACGTACGCTCTACCGCACTACATAGTTCACACATATCATGCTAGAAGAGATACGAAGAGGTTCACATACCGCTGACGATTATCTATAATAAGGTGTGCAAAAAGCTCCAAGTACTACAATCCCTCACTAGCCCTTTCCACTCCTCCCTGAAGCAGAATACGCTACTCCTAGTACTTCACCCATAAAGGTCACAAACGCCTATTAACCCCTAAACACAAGTTTCTATCTTTCTGCCAGTAAAATTCTACAAAGATTTCCTTTGTTTCTACTCACTTTGCCACCTTCTTCAAGCCTCAATTTACCATCAAAAACACCACCTTGTAAGGCTCAATCAATCTCAACATTTTAAAGGATTACACACCCAAATACCACCTCACTTCATAAGTTTACATAACAATTCACTTAACAATCCTAAGGTAGTTTTTAGGCTTCAACATGCTCATAAACTCTTTCTTAACCCATTTTTCATATTCAAAACACATTTCTAGCATTTAATCTAATGACTTCTAAGAGCATTATTTACTACCACAAGTTCTTTTCTTCTTAACATGCAATACTAGAACTAATTCTAAAGGAAGAAATGTTACCTTAAAGCTTTAGCCAAATCTATTCCAACAATTTCATAGCCTCCTTTCCAAGAATACCACCAACAATAATCTTCACAAGCTAGCCACAAGTTTCCTTCTTGCCTTTTTCTTCTCTTCTCGTGATTTTCCTAAGGCTAAAATATCTCGAATTCCTGTGAGAGAAGATGAGTGAGCCAACTTTTAAGAGAAGTGAGAGCTTTTGTCTAAGAGAGAGAGATGAAGTGGCTATGACCAAGTCTTGGTCAATATATTGCACGCAATGCAGTAAAAATCGGGTATTTGGGGGACACTTCACATACCCTCCCATGGTCTCTTTAAAACAAAATCCGACTTCTTTCTAAGTTTTTCCGCCTAAAAATCTCACTCTTACATGGCCAGCTGTCCCTGTGGCCATTGCACAAGCTGCACTCTCAAGGACTCCCTCAGATCTTCCCGCTGCTGCCCCGCCTTCCTGTCCAAGCCAAATCCGTACGCAACTTAGCGACCAAGACATTTACTCCGCGGGCCAGCTTTTTTCCCCGCTTGCTGCCGCGCCGCCGCCCGTCAGTCGTAAACACATTTTTGTCCGATCAAGCAGTACCGAACTTGTAACTCTCATAACTTACCCGACGCCCTATCGACTAACTGCTGGTTATGCGCTGAATCTGCAGACTCAACGAACTACGCCTGTCTCAAGGCCTTTAAAACACTTAGAACTCTCAATGTACCGTCATAACCCGCCTTTAAAGTTGACTAAAACCGCTCCGGAATAATCCACTAACCTATCCTTTGAAAATTTTAAGTCTTACCTTCGTACGTATCAAACGCGATGACTTTAATGGAACTACTGGTGTAACATTCTTCCCCTTAGAAACATTCGCCCCGAATGTTTTTTTTTGGAGCCAATCTAATATTCCTGCACTCTCGCATCTTCTACCCTAATGGAACCTTACTTGATGCCACTCCCAGACCATAAGATATCGCATTACGCTTAATCATTCCTCATAAATCAAACAGAAAACGAGTCCAGCATTGAACCATTACCACTCTACTGCTCACTCACCGCCTAACAGATTTGCCTGCTCAGATCTACTAACTTATTATAACACATGTACATAGTCTCAATATCCCTCGCTCCATGATACTAAATCTACAACAATCCCATCACTTACTCCACAATCTCTAATCTCATCCTGCATTTCATCCTCTTAAGCATACCACGCAGCCTTTAATTTACAACCATAGTCTCCCACATTGTCTCTTAATTAAACTTCTTAAGGTCCATTTATTTCGCAGACAACTCATCATCTCCTAATTATCTCAAATTAGTACTGCATAACCTTGATGAGAGTTCATCAAACCACTTTCCCCTACCTTCCCAGATCTAATTAGTCCTTATCAATCCTTGGTATTCCAATATCATTCTAGGCAAACACGTGTCCACCCTTATACATAAATCAGATAAATAACGTCACTATGCCCACTATACTACCATCATAACTAACCCGGATACGCAATCCACATAATCTTTTCTCGGTCATCGCCGCTTCGTCAGAGTCAGAAACAACATAACTCGTTAGTGAGACTTCCACTCCGACTTAACCACACACTCTATCGCACGATCTGTGAGTGGTAGAAGAACGAAACTAATCCGCAATGCCCCGCAAATCTCCTCGATTATAGATGTGGTGCACAACACACCGATAATCAAGACTCTACTGTGACACGGCCCCAGAGACACCTTCCGAGGACTAATCGCTTTTCGATACCACCTTGTCACGCTTAACTCGACTGGCTGGGCCGCTGAATCGCGGTACTTCTCACCGGGGCAGACTCCTCGCGCAGATACGTAGAATAGCAAGAGCTGCGAACATACAATTGAAACAAAATCGTGTATAAGGAGAACATCACTAAGCAAGCCGATAAGTGCCGCTTTCTTCATAAAACAACTTAACCGAAGTAAAACAAGACATCTGATCATTGTCAAATTTCAAAACTACAAACGGGACTATTGCACTTCAGGAACAATAACTGGGTGGGCAAGTGATCAGGTGATCCCCGCCATACTCCGCATGCAGACAAAAGTAACTAGACCTCGTGGAATCATACCAAAATACAAAAGCCTCCGTGGAGTGGGACGTGGAGTTTCAGGTAATGAATGTAGCGATCCTAACATGCGACCAAAGAAGGTTACGTACGCCACCATTGGCAGATTAACGCAGCTGAAGCGAGGTCGGGCATAACAGTACTAGCCAAGATGCGAAATCAAATATCAGAATGAAATCATATAGTACATAAGCGTGAGACAGATATACAAACTACCATGGAAGATACACAACATATACGCAATATGTCAAGTCGTGACTCACGCCTTCTAAGTCATCACTCAATATAACCATAGGTCTCATGCCCAGAATATCAATCATGCCCGTGGAATTCTTCCTCACCGCCAGCCTATGATATAACAACACTAAGGAGTACACATGAACACTAGATCCTTTTTTTTTTTTTTTTTTTCACTGCGACATCGTAACTGCATTTAGGCAAGACGTAAGGCATAGCTACTGATCCACTCGCATCCTCAACCGATCGGCAGTACGAAAAGCTACTACTGCATCCACCTGCATCAACAATACTATACCGAATCACGGTTGACCGGTAAATGCGCGATAGCCTCTACGTATCCACTCGCGCCACGCCGGATCGGCAAGACGTAGCTAACCACCGTGATCCACCTCGATCACACCACTTCGCCCTAACCCCGACGGCAAGTACGAAGCCTACTACCAGATCCAATTCGCATCACGCCTCACCAAAGGGGGCAAGTACGGTGGCTAACTACTAGATCCACCTCGCATCGTGAGGACCTCGGAGAGCTAATCCATGAACAAAATATCAACAGTGAAACGAATCCTCATCACGCCGTGATACCCGCGAATCTCTCCATCACCGACGGTACGCCAAATAGACTCATAATCGAATAATTAAGCATACCCGGAATCTCTTCATCACCAAGCAGACGCCCAAGTAACTCATAATCGAACGACTGGAAGCATACCCGTGGTATTAGAATGACCAACCCACATTCCCTTTTCAAAATCAAGTAACATTCTTTTCCTAAGTTCCGCTTTGCCTAGTTTCACTTACTCAAGCTTCTCATTTTCAAATGGTTTCATAGTTTCCAAACTTAATCACTTGATTCCTTTTAGAACAATTGAGTAATATATGTCTCACGAGAGTAGGTTATTCTTGTTTACAACATTCTTATTACAAAGAGCCTATGATCTAGAAAATGTATATCATTTTGTCTCATCTAGTTTCTAAGTATTTTATAGGTTTCTAATGTTTTAATACAATTCATCATTATTCAATACATTTCTTTATTAACACGCAGGTCCTGTCGATACACACTGATTCAAATCAGAAACTATTATCCCTTTAAATAAAAACCAAGTACTCATTACTCACTTAACGAGGTTTCACGAAACATTCACATTAAAACAAATAAGTTAAGCCCTTATCTTATAAGACTGCTTTCAAGTCTCTTAACTTCTAACATCAAGAAACCATTTTCTTTTTACCCTCTAAGACATTATACCTAACTCCCCATGCTAAAAAGCTATACTCCTTTTTAAAACCTTTTAAAACCAAGTGTTATCCTCCCTTCCAAAACGATTTATAAATCTTTGAAATACATCAAGTTCTTTATTATGACTAGCCTATTATAATTCACATCGCTACCTTTTAAAACCACAAAGTATTTTTTACCTACATAAAGTCGTTATAACCAACTTCCCATAAAGCCGTATAACACTCTTACGCTTTAAGAACAATCAAACACGCTAACATACGACGCTTCACTGACTACATAGTTCACACATATCACGTGCTAAGAGATAGAAGAGGTTCACATACCGCGACGACATCGACAATAAGCAAAAAGCTCCATACTACAACCTTGCTAGCCCTTCCAATTTCTATAGAATACGCTACTCCAGTACTTTCACCTATAAAGGTCACAAACGCTCTATTAACCCCAAACACAAGTTTCTATCTTTCACGTAAAATTCAAAGATTTCTGTTTACCACTTTGCACACCTTTCTCAAGGCCGAATTTACCATCAAAACACCAATTGTAAGTGCCCAATCAATCCAACATTTTAAAGGATTACACACCAAATACCAATTCTGCCCCATAAGTTTACAACAATTCACTTAACAATCCTAAGGTAGTTTTTAGGCTTCAACATGCTCATAAACTCTTCTTAACCCATTTTTCATATTCAAAACACACATTTCTAGCATGCGATCTAATTTCTAAGAGCATTATTTACTACCACAAGTTCTTTCTTCTTAACATGCAATACTAGGAACTAATTCTAAAGGAAGAAATGTTACCTTAAAGCTTTAGCTAAACCTATTCCAACAATTTTGCTAGCCTCCTTTCCAAGAATACCACCACAATAATCTTCACAAGCTAGCCACAAGTTTCTTCTTGCCTTTTTTTTCTCTTTCTCTGATTTCTCTAAGGCTAAAATATCTCTTGGAATTCTGTAGGCGGAGAGCTCAACTTCTTTAAGAGAGGAGAGCTTTTGTCTAAGAGAGAGAGATGAAGTATGACCAAGTCTTGTCAATATATTGCATGCAAATAAACAAAAATCGATGGGGACACTTGTCACCCTCCCACGGGTCTCTTTTAAAACAAAATCGACTTTTCAAGTTTTTCCGCCAGGGTCTCGCCTCACGCGCCACTTCCGGCGCTCCGAAAGCGCTGAAACTTTAGCGACTCGCAAGATATTCGCGCCGCTGCCCGCTCCTGCCCTCGCGCCTGGGTCTGAAACATTTTTGTCCGATCACGCACCAACTTGTAACTCTCATAATCTTACTCCGACGCCCTATCGATTTAACTGGGTTGCGCTGGGAATCCAGACTCAACGAACTCATGTTTCTAGGCCTTTAAAACACTTAGAATCCTCAATGTACCGGTCATAACCCGCTTAAAGTTGACTAAAAACCGCCTTAATAATCCAACCTATCTTTGAAAATTTTAAGTCTTACCTCTTCAGACGTTCAAACGCACGACCTAATGAACTACGGGTAACAGATGTAATCGTTTATGTACTTTTAAGTTAGCCATTTGGGCTAGACTATTCTATATCTTAATGGTTGTTTATCTGAGTTTACATTCCGCCGTTTTCTCGATGTCAAGCCATTACTAGGTGCCCTGAAAAGAAGGTGACTTACGCCACGCCCGGGTCCTGGTTCTGGTCGTGACAAAAGTGGTATCAGAGCGCAAATCTCTGAAAGAGTCTACAGTCAGATCTAGAGTCTCGATTATCGGGTGTGTTGTGCACCACATCTATAATCGTGAGGTCGCAGGATATTTAGGATTGGTTTCCATTCTTTCACTCGAGATCGGCGATAGAGCCGCTGTTAGGGTCAGCTCTCCCTAACAGTTATGGTGTTTGCAGCCATATGAAGCAGCAGCGACTCAGGAAGATTATGGATCAGGTATCCGTGTGGTAATACTTGAAGATAGCTGGTATCAGGACATACAAATATACCATGCGGGATTGTGCGAGGGTCACATATGTGTTGCCTAGAATGATTTTAGATTACCGTGATTTCGTAAGGACTAAATAGGTACCGGAGGTATGAGCAGCAAAGCGAACTCTCATCGAGGTTTTACGTATAGTTTGAGAAAATTGAGACGATGAGTTGTCTGAAAAGTAATGGAACCTGCTTAATTAAGGGGCCCAACGAGACTATGTTTGTAAATTGCCACGTGGTACGCTTAAGAGGATAGTAACGATGGGATCCGCGGGGAGTAAGTGCAGTACGGTCGTGACCAAGACACCTATCATGGTATTGGAGAAAGCTTAGTATACCCGCTGTAATGATCGAGCAGTAGTTCCCGCCACGACAGGTCACGCAGGTACAGCGTCGAAGTCTAATTAATCATTTTACGAGTTCGCAGACGATCCCACCGGAACCGTGTCAGAGCGCCTGAATGACCTTATATTGTTTTTAACTTAGTAACTCCAAGATCGAAGGCCAATTTTTATTATGGAAGTTATGTATCGTAAGCTAGAATAAGTTTGGAAGCACTGAAAAGAGTACGACCCAGTATGAAGCTGAGCAAACTGGCGCGAAAGAAACGGCCGTAATCCATGAGAACCTTTATGTAACCACACCCAGTGTTGGTGGTAGCCGGGCGTATACAATTGTCAAGAACGACATAGTCGCTTGACTAGCAGAGTCTATGACGACGCTGAGGTCACATGAGCACGCTAGTCGCCCTGCGTTATGCCAACGCGACTACGTAAGAGATCGATTCGCATCAATTTTCCCGCAGTTTCGCCATCGAGTGGAGAGGAAGGGAAGTGGTAGTAACTTAGTTGAATTATCCTTCCTTCTTTGGCATCATTGTTTTTAATAAGTTTGCGTGACTTGTTCGTTGGGAAAAAATTGACGCAAAGAAGTAATACCGAATTTGAAGGAATTTATGTTAAGTTCCTCTAGGTACTTCGAGTTGGTTTGGTGTGGCGTGGCCACGACCTTCCTGATAATTTCAAGGAAATGTTCAAGGCAAGAATAAAATAAGTACGGCGTCGCCGGCAGTAGCTCAGGGCATCTTTGGTAGGTGTTTCTTTGAAAATCTACACGATTTTAAGGGCGTAATGATTAGAGATTTACAGACCACGAGAGGACCCGTGATTAGGGTTGTGACACCAAGGAAAGTTTATTGAAGGAGATAAGTTCTCTCCCAGCGGGAACATAAAAGGATAGTCTTACGACATGGGCGCGTGTACCCATGTAGTTAGACGAGAACGGGAGATCGGTGGTCTTCAGATCGCCATGCCATAAGTTACGCTTTAGATAACCGTGGAAAAGTATTAGGCTTGGGGTAATTAAGAACGACGCCACTAAACGGTCACTTTCGGAAGTGTCGTAAGAAAATGGCGTAGTACACATGTTTGAAATCGCATTTATTATGGATCAAATTAGAAACACTTTACTACACAATTAATACATAATGTAGGTTATGACCAAAAGGATAAAAGAGAATACAACTATGGTTATGTAAGTTGCACGAGACACGCTTACTCCTAACTAGGTGTGCTAAGACCACAGTAGGTAATGGCAGAGGGGAACACCTCGAGGAAGCGTAGTAGCATCCAGACGAGAAAGATAGTAAGAGAATACTGTGCGGTGACCCTGTGACAACTTGAATTAACTTATAAAGGAAAGACGAGTAGACACTCAAACGATAAGAAATCTTGACAAGTCATCGGATTATGTAATACCGTGAATCGAGGTTGAACATCGGACTATAAGCTCTACGAAATGAGAGGATAATAGGATTACTACTTGACAAGATCGCGAAGTCTTCCCCAAACTGTGATCGCGTGAAGTCTTAGCCGTGCGCAAAGGAATCAGATCCAAGTATAGTAACCAAGTTTCGCTGCAACAGAAAAGGGAAACAGAACCATAACCGAGATTGGGGATGCTCGAATATTTTGGTAAAACAAAGTTCGGAAGAGAGGCTTCCAGCTATCTAAGAGAAGTTGACCACTTACCATAGCTTCTAACCCTCTGAGACTAGAGGGTTAGGGTATTATTGTAACATCGTTGGGTCATTAATAGGTTCAGTCACTAACACGATAAGGTTGGGGAGCTTATGTTTCCCTACTGGAAGCAAGAAAAGGAATTACGTTACTCACGATTTGTAGTCATAGCTTAATCGTGACTGAAGATTTGGAGGCAATTTCTCATATAGATTTCATGTGGATATTTGCGTAGACCACGTGAAACTCCGGTATATCTTCGCATCGAGGCGTACCTGAATTTCATGCGCAGACGGTGGTCGAGCTACCAAGGATCATGATATTGATATCCTATACCACCCGGAAGGCCAACGTAGTCGTATGCCCTTAGTCGCAGATTGACGGGTAGTCCGCCTGGGTGCAAAAATTTGGGGCCAGTAAGGATACGGTCCGAGAGTTACACCTTAGCAAGCCTTGGGGTTCGCTTGTTGATTCCGCTAGTAACGAAATTGGTTCGAGAGGCCGCCAGTCTTCCATCGCCGGCAAAGTAAGAGGCATGCATGAGGATCCGATTTGCACGGCATCGGGACGCACTTCCGTGAAGATAAGAGTCTATTCGAGGTAGCACCTACGGGTGCTAAGGTTTAAGGCGGCCGATCATGTTCCCGATGGCAGACTTCGCCGCCAGACTCGAGGCACCCGCCGTTATTCGATTCATCCGGTCGACTAAGACGTACCACGACCAAAGTGCACGGTGACGGGGATGGTTTCAAGAGGACGGCCGGTTTTGTTGCCCGTGCTGTCCTAATCGTCGCTAGGTTAAGGTTGAGCACCGTGGTCCCGGGCCATGTGCTATCGATATTCACGCTGAAGGCTTCTGAGCGGTCAACATGGACTTTATTACAGGTTACTCGCACCCGCAGGAGACATGATTCCATTTGTTATTGTTGACAGTCGACGTAAATCACCACTTTCTTCCAACAGACGACGCTTTTCGCCGGTGACTATGCCAGATTATATATTAGAGAGATTGTGAGATCGCATCGGAGTCCCTGTCGATTATATCGATGGAGCAGAGGAGCCCAACACGCTAACTTCGAGGTCTTTCCAAGGGATTAGGACACAGTGAGCCTCAGACGGCGCTTCATCCTCGTGACGGACGGACAAAGCCGAGCCAAAGCACTATCCAGAGCACTCGGCGATATGTCGGCGCTTGTGTTATCGACTTCCTGGTAGCCTGGAGGATCATTTACCTTTTATGCGAGTTTGCGCTTATAACAAATAAGTAATACCATTCTAGTGTTCAGCATGACGCTCCACGAGGCCTTATACGGAGGAAGCCGCAGTTTCACCGGAGTAGGTTGGTTTGACAGCTCGGAGTAAGCGCGCTTAATCTAAAGGCCAGACGGTTCAACAGGCGCGGATAAGGTGAAGCTTATCCAGGAGCGGTTATTGGCAAAAGCCCTGCAGTCGGCGTAGAAATCATATGCAGATCATCGGCGCCGATAATTAGAGCTCGGAGGTCGCGATCGGGTCTTTCGTTGCCACCCACGGAAGCGGTGCGCGATGCAGATTCGTGGAGGAAGCGGGAAACCCAGCTTCTGGCCGTACATCGGGCCGTGATCGTGCATTGTCCGAAGAGCCGGGCAAAGGCGTGCCGCTTACGAGCTCGGATCCCTCATTGCCGTCCGACTTTCGAGGCGCATACATCCAGCTTTTTCACGCGTTCATGTTACGGAAATGCCGCTGAAATCCATCTAGAGTTGGCACTCCATTCAGGATATATCCAGCGACAGGAGTTGTCGATTTATGAGGTAGTCCCATAGAATGATACTCCTGATCGCTGTTAGATCGGATCCTGACGAAGCGAGTGGTGGCTTCCTTCGGTCACAGGTTTTATATGCGGAACGAGAAACAAATGGCGAGATGACGTGGAAGCTGGAGGATGATATGCATGACAAGCGAATACCCACACTTATTCCCTATACCTCCGTGTAACCCCTTTTTCCTACCGATTGGTGTTAATTTGGTTGATTATGCTTTCGAGTAATGTTGTGGCGTCGTGGAAGCATTCTTTATTTGCCGCTTAAGGAATAGTAAGAAGATATGTTTATATCTGTGGTTTTGTGTAAAGTTACAGAAGCGAACATTCTGTGACGCACAGCCATGTTTCGGCGGAGAACGTTATACCGTGGTTCTGTGCCGCGCGACGAAGGCCATGCGCGGAAGGGAGTTAGGACTTCAAATCAAAACTTCGGTCGTGTGGCTCAGTCATGGGCACAAGCGCCGAGGCGTGGCCCATGCGCGCCAAGGCGCAGGAATTCCGCAGTCGCGCGCTGAAATCAAAGCCAGCGCAAGGCCTAAAGTTCCGAGTGTCCATGCAGGAGCCTGGTACACCAGCCGCTGAAATATGCACGCGGGAAGCAGGCTTGAGGCGGGAACGGGCAAGAAAAACTTAAAAGTCCTGGATTTTTGTTTTAAAAGAGGCTACGAGAGGTGACATGTGTCCCCATCCTGATTTTCTCGCTATTGCATTATATCGACTCAAGTGCTTTCTGGTCATTTCTATTCAACTTTTTCATCTTTACACTCCATCTCTCTCTAAATTAAAAGCCTCATCCTTCTCTCTCTAAATTCCCAAGAGGGAATTTCTAGCCCTAAGGGAAAACTGGAAAAGTTGGTGGGTTAGGAAGGAAAGGTTATTATGTTCTCTCACACTATCAGGGTGGTGTTCTCGGAGAAAAGCGCTAAAGGTTAGTACAAAGATTGCTTGGGCTAAACTCAAGGTAACATTTCTCTCTCAGAGTTGGTATCAAGGCTGCATGTTTAATAGGGAAGAACTCAGAAGTTGGAAAAATGCACTTAGTAATACCAGACAAGAAATTGGCTTGATTATGAAAGAATTGGTTGGGGGATTTTATGAGTACGTTGTCATGCCTAAATACTACATTAGACTTAGACTTGTCAAGAAGTTGTTATAACTTCTGTGGGTTGAATTTACACACCAAAGTTTAGGTGTAATTCCCTGGTGTTGTCAGTTGTCGAGCCTTTAAACATGGTCATTTGGAACGTTAAGAATCAGACCTTGAAAAAAGCAAAAGATGTAGAAACAAAGAGAATACCCAATTTTCCCGAGGAAATCGTACTTTAACTTAAAAATTCCCAGATTATGGGCAATTAGAGCTTGATAAACGTATTTGCCATTTTGCGCTGACATACTACGCGTAAATCGACTTCATTTTTTGTGGATCGACCAACAGGCATGCCGAGCTTTCCATCTCTCGGAAAGCATTTGATTAGTCGCAACTCTACGTAGCACGTGGTAGGACGACAAGATTTGAAATCTTCGCTTGTTATAAGTATTTGATAATTTGCTTCGCTTTAAAAGAAAAGTATAAAAATCCTCGACTTAAGGAACTTTTT
The DNA here is from genome assembly GCA_029844215.1 of Przewalskia tangutica. Classification (NCBI taxonomy): domain Eukaryota; kingdom Viridiplantae; phylum Streptophyta; class Magnoliopsida; order Solanales; family Solanaceae; genus Przewalskia; species Przewalskia tangutica. The sequence continues at coordinate 201,704 of JAQGDG010000282.1, forward strand.
AATGTGTTTTACTATTGCTTTAACTCTAATATAACTACGCTTTACGTGGAGTTGGTTATATTAGATCGTGAAAGTTTAATGGAGAAAGGTTTTGATGATTTGAACTTGTGGAAGGAAAACGGGTTTAAGGCATGAATTGCCTAAGGTTTTACAAGAAACGTAAGTCACTTAATTTAAGCTTCGAGATAGTTTAAAGTGGCGTGTAAAAGAAATGGACTTGCTTTGAAAAGAAATCGTAACTTGATACTACGGTGATTAGTATCTTGAATTTTGTATAAAATGAGTTATTTCTTAAAAGGTTAGAAGTACACGGTACTTATTAAATTCCTGATTTTTCTATTAAAAGACACGCTGGTGCCTTAGGTATACTAAAACGAGAGAGATATATTAATAATGTTAATAAGAAGTTGTGGTATTTTCTTAACTTGCTTATGTTATGATATGATAGGCCTAAGAGTGCTTATGTTATGATACGATAGGCCTATGAGTGCTTATGTTATGATATGATAGCCTGGTGAGGCTTATGTTAGTTTGACTTATTAATACAGCCTGGTAAAGTGCTTATGTTACGGCATTTATAGCCTGATGAGCTTACATGTTATATATATATTATCACTGCAAACCCCGTTATTCTTTGTTATTTCCTTCGACATATCGACACCACGGGTGGCCCACGTATGCTCCAATAGGATGGTTTACTATTTACGCCACGATTTGCTACCCATGACGCGAGCGCGCCAGACACGATCCGACCATAGATCCACGCGGGTGAAATATCCCACGCGAGTACGCTGACGAGATTTCACGCGATCCACAGATCCATGCGGGTGAAATAGTCCCACGCGGGTGAAACAGTCCCACGACGAGGCTGATGACTCACGCGGGTCCACAGACCCATGCGGTGAAATAGTCCCGTGGAGTAGGATCGCATAACGATACTACGCGCAGGTACTCGCTTTGATCACGAGCCTCCTATTTTACGCAAAGATATATACATTTGTTACTCTCATTGTTAGTAAGGCACAAAGGCAAGGTAAACTGATTTTCGCTTACAACTCCAAATTTTTATATTTTGACTTATGATATTATTACACGCATTTTCCGCCAGTATATTTGGTACATTGCCAGACCGACTTCGGGCTGCTCATGCCGCAGTCGAGGTTCATAGGCTTGGTGATCCGCACTCTTAGGACTCACTGCCTTTCTGGGCTTCTGGTGCTCCATTTTCCGAGGCCTCGCTTCTGCCTTTGGTACGATTCCCGTGGAAAGGTAGACTTTGTACATTCAGTGGTATGGCGGCCCCGTCTCCCGTCATAGCGTTATTCATTCTGCAGAGGCTCCTCGTAGTCTTTGCTCGCCGTAACTTGGTCCGCAAGTGATGTAACTGTTTCCTGCTTATGTATTTTCGGGTTAGCCATTTTCTTTAAGCTGTGGATTATTCTATATCTTAACTGTCGGCTGTTTATCTCGAAGCTTACATTCCATGGTTTTCTCGACGTCACTACCAATTAGTGCCTGTTAAGGCAACTTCTGGCCACGGTCCGGTTCTGGTCGTGGCGTAAAAGAATCGAATCAGATGATATAGGATCAGACAATTGGCAAGTAGACTTGTGTAGCATTAAGGTTGTAGTAGAATGGTACACGCCCGGCTAGATACAGAACCTCGGTCAAGTTTCTCGTAGTCCGGCCCGATAGAGGTGAGAGATTTACGCCGCTAAGTGGCAGTGGCGTGCCGCAGGTTTAATTTTCTCGTAGGATACGGAACCGCACGCTAGGCTAAGTTAATCAGACGCTTTGCGGCTTTTATGCGTGCTGAAGTGGAAGCGTAGTAGCGATTCTACTCAAGAGCACGAAACGGCCAGCCGTGTTGTGCCACGTGATCGCGTGGCATTTTGCTTATCACGATACCGTCGCGAGGTACTGCGAACCTCTTCCTATCTTTTCTAGCATGATTGTTTGCATGGAACTATGTAAAGTACGGTGAGACGATACGTATAATGCTATGATTTGGTCAAGTTTAAACATAAGCAAAGTTATAATAGCTTTACGGGAAGTTAGTTATAACGACTTTGGCGAGGTAAGTTAACGGTTTCATCACGTTGGGTTAAGAGACTTGATCTATAAGATAAAGAGACTTAACTTATTTGTTTTAATGTGACGATGTCAGGTGAAACCTCATTCCAGCGAGTAATGCAGTACTGGTTTTTAAAGTGGATAATGTTTTACCGATTTCTAAATCGAATCGCAATCGGCTGCATCACCGCATAATTGCTAATAAAGGAAAACGACAATAATGTCACATTGGTATTAAAACCCGCAGAAACCTCCATCCGCATAAGCTAAGCTATTTGTGACAGACAAAATGATATTACATTTTCTAGATCACGGTACATTTAATAAGATCGTTATAAATAAGAATAAACTACTCACGATATATTGATATACATGTTACTCAATTGTTCTAAAAAGGAACTGGGCAAGCTGATTAAGTTCGGTATATTTCGAGTAATCAAAACTGAAAGCAAACTCGGAACTTGTAGAAAAGAATGTCATACTTGATTTTGAAAATGAATGCGGGTCAAGTCATTCTACTACTAATACGGGTATCTAGTGACTTTTATAAAAGTAATGGATCTCTTTTTAAAGTTAACTTAACGTATAGTGACTTGGGTTAAAAACCCGACTTTTGCATAAAATGAAAAAGGAATGGAACGTCAGTGTGAAACCTTCACGGCGCTTACGCCGCGTCGCAAACTTCCGCCTAAGCGCCAGGATTTATACTAGCCTGGTTGCGGGTAAAGTGTGGTATTTCTCTCGCGGTTACCGCGCCTCTCGAGGGTGCCTGGCCGACTGTTGACAGAACTTACTTCGACGCAAGGTCATGGGCAGCGACGGAGAATTCACTTTTATGTTTCCATTTTGATTACTCGCCTTGTCGTTGGCGTCATACGACATGTCTACACCGGACGCAAAGATTCCGTGGCACGCGCCACGCTGCCGCGTTGATTACCCGATATATTCGTTATTGCGGTTGGCACGGATGATGTTCTACACCGAGAGAATTCCGGGGCATGCTACGCGCGCGTGGTTGATCAACCCAAAGATATTGGCTATTGTTGATGTCATACGCTGACGCTGATTTGCCCACACCGGTGCAGAATTCCGCCGGTACGCGCTACTGGCATTGGTATTATCACGGTCGTATCAGCCGATAATGCGCCTTGTACACCACGCATTCCGGGGCATGCGGCCATGATGCGAATATGATTGACGCCATGTAGCGAGACCCATAGTTATATTTCCGAGTGATTTACGGCGAGGCGCGAGTCCGATCGACACGATCGCTTATGTTCACGAATCAGTAGTTCGTTATCATGGCACGTTTCCTCCGCTTTTATATAGACTAGCAGATTCTCGTCCATTGGCGATTTTTGCCAAGCCACATACTTGGCACCGGCTGTTGGTATCGACCTCTCTTCGGGGCCAAGGCGTCATGCCGCAGTAAGAGGTACATCGGCGCGATCCTCGCCTGGGATCTCAGCTCACTGGCTAAAGCTCCGCTGTCTCCGGAGGCTTATCTTTTTGGTACGTGTTCCCCAGCTGTAGCCCTGCACATTCGTGGGTATGGCGGGGCTTCTGTCCCGCCATAGTTGTTAAATCTTAGAGGTCTCAGTACCGCGGCGTGGCAGTGGTGGTAAAAAGCGATTAAACCGCTTGCCAGCACGATTTACTTACGCACGCGTAAATCGCCTGGGTTGACTCGCTGTATGCTCATATATCTTGTTTCTTCGCTTAAAGTTTTATTTTTCACGTTTTCTCGGCGATTAGACTACTAGGTGCCCGGGATAAGCGCATCGCACCCGCCTTAACGTCGTTACACCCCACTTCGCCCAAGGCATTTCCCGCGAAGCAGCGACGTGTCGCTCTCCCATTTTGTCACAATAATACGTTCTCCGACAATTCCATAATTCGGTGAAATTTTAAGGTCTCAAATCTTAACACCGCGAAGCTCTACGCACGTTTAAAGCATGTCCTCAGAATACTGGTGGTAATAAAGATGCATGCTCTGGAAATAATTTTCTCCGACACGCGAGACTACGTGTTCGAACATTAAGTGATTTTTGCATAAACTCAATCCCACTAGGTAAATTTCCAACAATGACAACACGCATATTTTTTCTCAATTATCAACATAGAGTCGTGATATCTGAGTAAACATATTACAAAAGATAAAAGCAAATTGTGTATCCTATACAAAATAACGCCTAAGCTGGGATACGTTATGTACTAGTAATTGTAAAATCGCTTTTGATTTCAAGATAGAGTTTTGCTTGGATATATAATTTGAATTTTTCAATTGTATTTTTCATTTTTTTATACATGAAAAATCACAAGTTGTAAAACCATAAAATATAATCTTACCTATCGAGCAAAACATAGTTCATAAAAAGTTACTACACTGCTAGAAACCCTCTTCTAAAAAAAAAAAAAAAAATACAACATCAATTGATTCTAACTTCTTTTAGTTCAATAAAAAAAATTGAATACGTAATTTAGCTTCAGTAATTCATTTTTAATATATAATCCTTCCCACATGGCTTCACGTCAAGAGTATATTTGCTATAAATATTCTATCAATTTACAAAGATTTTTTTTATATTTGATATAAAGAAGTTGGTAAACATGGTTGATGTATATATCTATCAATTTATAAATTTTTAAAAATTGAAATTTAAATCCTATATGTTTTTGGAAAATTTGGAATTCTACTTAATTATGATATGAAGTTAAAGTTAAAATTAAAATTTTATATATTTATCATTCAAATGCTGATTTAAAATCAAAATATAAAAGTATAATTTCAAATCACGTGGCCAAACGGTAGTGAAACAAAAGAGA